>CM042014.1:45493657-45693657 GCA_023525715.1 Cichorium intybus | reverse complement strand
CAGTGGATACTGGTTCCATGGATGAAAGATTGGTGAAAGATTGGTGAAAGATGGGGAAAATGGAAGTGAGAGGAGAGAGAAAAGCTGACGTGGCGCGTGGGTTCAGTGGGATGGGAGGGATCTACTCCCCCCACCCTTAGGATTAAGTTGGTGAAGTGTACCTATTCTGGGGACTATTGAAAGATTACACTAAGAGTTCATGACCAAAATTTCTTTAGGCATGTGTTGCTATTTGGACGGCCTTATATTTGAGACATCATCCAGGGAGATATGACAACCATTGATAAATAATGGGGATAGCTAACAAGACACCTTTTTTTACCAATTAGATACCTTAATCATTACTTTTAAGTAGGTCAACTGTTTTTTATTTGTTGGAATTACAATGTTTTCCGAAAAAAACGGATATGATTAGTTAAGAATGTTTGACTTTTATTTATAGATGTATATTGGATGTCTATTTAGTAGCACCCTAAATAATATATATTGTGATAAACGTTTTATAATTAATTTATATTTAACTTGCTTAAATATTTATAAGTCCGTAAATATTTTTATCATGATATATGTATAATAGATGATACATAGTGACATACCCATGGGGTTGTTGCCCCTATGTCATATGTACGCTGTCCTTTCATAAATAAACAGCATTATTATGAACATAAGATTATAATATCCTTTGTATAAAAGTAAACCCAAAATTTTAAAATCTAAATAAATAGTGTAGATGTAGACCATGAACCCAATAGAGCGGATTTAAAATATCAGGGCATGCAATCGCATACCCTCGATAACTTAATATAAATACCCTTTATAACAAAAATTACGTATTAGATATTAATATTACATATCCTAATTCATTATTGTATACTTTCTTTTAGATCCGCCACGACCCCATGTGTTGAGGGTACATATAGATACGCATGGAAACCATATTATATTAATCATGATTTACCATCCACTGTTTTCAGTCAACCAGATCTTCATACCCTTGAAATCATGTGTCTAAACATTTAAAGATTATTCAGTATAAACTAAAAAACAACATAGAACAAAACAAACGTTGCATGGATTTGGTTCGTTTGGTCTAGTGATAATAAAAGTAACACACCAAAAAGCTAAAAACATTATATATATAAATACAAACCATGCACATACCATGTTACGTTACTTTATTATCCATTATTACGAACAAAAGTTTATTGTTTATACTCCTAACCTATTTCTTCACATTTCTTCGGGAAAAAAAACAAAAAACAAATAAAGCAAACAATAATCCATTATCCAATTCTATAATTTACACATAAAACACTTGTCCAACGTTCAAAAGACTCTCATGAGGCACATTAAATATGACACTATGCTCCCTACACATTTTCCTCAAAAACGCATACACATAATCTATACATATCTTTTTATAAAAAGGCGAATCCCTTCTTGCCCTCACCACCGTATTCCCCATAATATGCACCACCCCGGCATCCCGACAACCCGTCAAAAACTCCATTTCATCAACTTCCGTGTGACTACTCACTTGCCCTGATGACATCCCCGTTGTGTTCACATGCATCGGGGATTTCACAGGCACGATCGAGTCACACGATGATACCGTGAGGTCCACCACGGACGAAAACGTGTTCACCGTGTTGTCAGGGAGTAAAAACTCTTTTGACCGTTGACTTTGACTTTGATTGTTATTGTGAGTCTGACTGTAGAGACTGTACTCGTCTGAATCACTCCCGCCTTCCATCATCGACTCGAGCCGCACGAACATGAACAAATTATCGAAGATTTTTTTCTCAAATTCGTCGTCTTTTTTGTGTAAATCTTTGTACCCGTACCGCGCGACGCATCGAAACATGTGGAAGTTTTTCGGTCCGATTCTTTTGACTAAGAATCTTTCGTCTTCAGGGACCGTGTAAACCGGGAGGTACTTGACACAGACGAAAACCACAACCGAGTGAATCGCGGGTAAATTCGTGATGAAGTGCGAGAAAATGTGCGGGACCCCGCTCGCGAGTTCGGTGTAGACGAGACCGATTCCCGGGACGCGAACGAGGCCGAGACTGGGACCGAGGCCGAGAATCCATGCCATTGAGATTTTGCTATGCATTTCGAATTCGTAGCGTTTTACGGTTCCGTAATGCCAGATGTACATGATGAAGAGGAAGACGGCGGCTATGACGAGTGGGACCCACCCGCCTTGGTCGACTTTGAAGAGGACCGCGGAGAAGTATGTGCATTCGATTATGAGAGATAGCGCGGCGAATATTAAGACGAGAAGCCAGTGGCATCGCCATACGAGTAGCATGATTAGAATCATGATGAAGGTTGTTGCGAGCATGACTATTACCACCGCGGTACCTGTTGAAATATGTGATGTTAAGTTTCTAGAAATGGGAATGTGCTTTCGGGTTTTGAAACGTATATGAGAAAGTGACACGTATGCACATAGACATGATTATATTGTAGTGTTGTTTTTTTGAAAAATGTATTGACTATTGGAAGATGTGATTTATGGTTAGGATTATGGATGATTATAAATAAAAAGGGATATTGGTTTTGTGAAAATGGATGTTGAGAAGAAAGTAATGTTTATGTGTTTTCGCGGCCTATTTACGTGAAAACGAATATGTGAAAAAATAGAGAATTTGGAAAAGTAAATGTTTAATAAGGAAAAGATCTAAATAAGAATATACATAAAAGCGAATGTGTAAAAATGGTAATTCTGTAAAAAAAAAACAATTTAGTTGTAAAAATGGATGTAAAAGAAGTTGAAAAAAGCTGTTCATTAAAACAAATTAAGTATTGGAAAACATATAAAAATAAAGTTGGACAATTTTTATGTATAAAGTTTGGACCAGATTTGGGAAAAAAATTAAAAAAGGGGCTAAAAATGAAAAATCTGAAAACTGGGTGGGGCTGCCATGGGTATGAATTCGAAAGAATTAAAAATAGGGAACTTTTGTAATTTTTTCGCACGGGGACCATTTCTGTCTATTTGAAAACTACAGGGACCAAAAAGAAAATAACACTGTATATGATGTGCTCTTAGGAACAGTAGCAAATTGTGAAATAAGAAATGTTCATTGAGATTTGAGAATGACATTAAGAAACAAACATAAAAAAGAAACACTTGTGTAAATAAATAACTATTTATAACAAAATAGAAAAAAATGAATCGAATGAAAACAGATTAAAGCAAGAAAGAAAACTCACCATAAGCATTTCCAATTTGGCTTTGATTTTTGAATCCAGCAGTGACAACAATACAAAGAACCATAAGTATCCAATTAATATCTGGAATATAAATTTGTCCCAAAAATTTACTCGATGTATGAATAACCTTCACTCTTGGAAAACAACCAAGTGCATTTGCTTGTTTAATTATTGAAAATGTAGCAGAAATTGTTGCTTGACTTGCAACAATAGCAGCTAATGTTGCAATAACAAACATTGGCCAATAAATACCATCTGCAATATTACAACAGATTTGTTATTGTAACTTTCGAGTATAAAATAAAAACTAAGATTTTTTAATGATGTAAAAAAGTGAACCTGGGATAGAACGGTAAAATGCATCAGATACATGTTCTTTATTTTTCATTAAGTAGGCTGCTTGTCCAGAATAGGCTAGAAGAAGACAAGGGAATACAACGACTGTAAATGCCAGCTGGATTGCTGACACGGGAAAATGCGCCAGGTCAGCAAAAAGTGCTTCCGTCCCTGAAATTTTGTTGAAAATCATCAGTACAATTTTTTTTTAATAAAGAAAGTCGTAAATGGTTTGAAAATAGGATCAGAAATTTAAATGGAATATGAATGACGAAGGAATGGAATGGAATGGAATGAGTCATTACATTCCATGGTCATGTTTAGTTGACATGTAGGAATGGAATGAATTTTCACAAGAATTTTTTATATTATATGTCAATACAGTCTAAATTTCAACTGTATTCTTTACGTAACAACTTCTATTAATAAAATAAAGAAATTTAACATAAAAAACCTCGTTAAATCCCATATAAGTTATAATACAAGAACTATTTTTCCGTTGCCATAAAAATGAAATATAATCAAAATAGAAAACTCTTTAATGATTCATGTCATTAGAAATTACATAAATAAAAATTCATTATTTTGCAATTTTTCATCCCATTCCATTCCATCCGACAAAACAAAAGTTTTTCTTTTTCATTCCTATGAACGAACCATTCCATTCATTCCCTGATTCCATCATACCAAACACTACCTTATTCCCCAAGTAATCATTTAACATCTTTTAAGACATGTGTATATATGTATGTATGTATGTATGTACATGTATAGAGAGAGAGAGAGAGAGAGAGATGACCGGTTATACTAAGCATGATCCCTCCAAGTGAAGTCCAACCATTTTTTCCTCTCCTTTTAAAGTAGCGGTATATATACACAGGTGAAAATGCCCGTAATACCCCTAAGTCATGTTTCCAAATATTGAAAATCCCAATTCCTCCAATCATAAGAAACCAAAGCAACACAATTGGAGCAAAAAGCCATCCAACTTTATCGGGACCATAATGTTGTAAGCTAAACAAACCTAGTAATATCACAACCGCCACAACTATAACAACATCTACAACAAACAACAAGTCACAAAAAAACAAAATATTAAAAACCAAAAACCAAAAATTAAAAAAACCTAAGCTTCATTATTCAAAACATACCATTACTCATACTCGGGTGGTCTATCTTTATTCCACCAGAAGCCGATAAAACTAGCAAAATAAAAACGACTATTTTGGTCAACAAATTAAACAAAATGAATGATGCGATTTTAGTCACATTTGAAAAGTTTACCTGAAATTGCGGGAGTTAAAATTCCATCTCCAATTGCCATGCAAGTACCGACTAATACAAGTAGGAGAAGTCCATTTTTTTTATAAAGATTTCCTTCTAACCATCTTTTGGTTTTTGCAGCAAATGACTTTTCGTGAATTGTGGTACGGCTATAAGTTGTTAATTCCTCATCCGTTCGATGTTGATTAGGAATTGTATTAACTTTTGCGTGTCTACAAAGTAGCGAGTATAAAGCAAAAGTTCCACCTTCATATCAATCACATTTGTGAATCTTTATCAGTACAATTGTGTAATCATAACAGAACAGTACAGAACAGAACAGTACTGAATTGTACTGTATAATGTCAGTGAGAGAAAGTTTGCAGTATTTTGTCCTATCTTAAAAGGTAGGACAAAGACTTGCAGTCTATCTCTTGTTTGTGAAAAGACGTGAATGTCCTTATTATAAAAAATAGGACTAGAGAGGTTGTCTAGTACTGTGAGGTGTAAGAATCGTGGACATAAGGAGAAAAATGTGTACCTTGACCATTGTCATTTGCGCGACAAACGATGAAAACGTATTTGATGAGTGGGACAAGGGTAAGAGAGTAAATTATCAAGGAAAGGGCACCGATAACGTCTTCTGTATCATCGATTCCTTTTGGGAAAGTATTGTAAAAAACGTATAAAGGAGAAGTTCCCAAATCTCCATAGACGACTCCAAGACTTTGAAATGCAAATCTCAGAAGCAAAATTGCAGAAAACTTCTGCATCGAATACAGATTTATACATAAATAACATCATAAAAGATTAGAAGTCAAAACTTTGACTTGTTTTGAGTTTTTTTTTCTCTAAAGAATAGTGCATATAGCAAGTAATAGTTTTAAAAGCATCAATTAAGAACATTTATTATTTTCTTGATTGATTTAGTCAACCATAGACCATTTCTGAGTAAATAAACATACATATATATATATATACCATAATCAAGATTCAAATGATTTTAAGGATAAATATATCTTAAAGCCACCAAGTGCAAAACTCCAGTCAGTTACTTTTTTCAAATAAGTTTAACCCAAATCAAGACAAACACAGACAAATAGAGATTGGATTTAGTGAATAAATTACTTTCTTCAAATAAGTCGAACCTCAATCAAGACAAACGATAACACATCGAGAGAGAATTTATTCAATAAATTACCCTTTTGAAATATAATCACCCCAATCAAGTCAAACCACATCGAATTTGGTGAATACTAGAAGAACAGAAGTCCAAAAGAAAGGAAAAAAGAACCGATTTAAAAACAGAAAAACAACATAAACACAGCTGGGAAAAAGGGGAAGAATCTATGAAAGCCGATAAACATGAAAGAGATGATAAAAAAGTCGCAAAAAGTTACCTTTTCTCTATACATATTTTTGAGCCTACCAGCTTCAGCATCCATGGGTTGGTCAATTTTCTGCTCCAAAGCCCACATACCACCTTTTGACTCATCTTCTTCACTCATATCCACATCCATCTCAGTCACCATACAATAATTTCAAGCAACATCCACTTTCGAAGCCCTCTTTGTCTGCTCTAGATTCAAGCAAATAGCATCAAGAACTAGAAATTTGAAAAGAACGACAGTTCACCTGATGTCGATTCACAATCAGTGAAATAGTATAGAATCGTCTCAGACAAAGTGACAAACCCAATTTTATCGCTATCTCATGTGGGGTCAACAGCTCACGATCAGAATTGAACAAATTCGTCCAATTTGACAACCTATATATGCAATTCAACCAAGGCTTCGATTATCCTTTAGTTCATTAATTCTAAAGGGGAGATTTTTGTGGGTTTTTCGAATATTGGTCAATTGATATCAGCCACAAAACCGAAGAGGACAAAGACCCTACCGGAACAAAAAAACGGGGATGTATGATGGGTATATGACAAAGAAGAACGAAAAGAAGGTTTTCAGAAACGTGGTTTTTAGTGAAATTGAGGTGAGCAATTTTTGTTTTGCTGTTGTTCAAGAGAAGCATTTATAAAAAAGAGTAAAAGCAAAAAAGAATAAAAACTCTCTAAGTCGCCCCCATTATTGAGAGAGAGACAGAGAGAGAACTAGAAATGGAGCGATGAGAGAGAAAATTGGTTCCCGTCGCTTTCATGGTTTAACGCTAGCTAACGTCGCAGAGGTTTAAATATTCTTGAGGATTTAGACCATGTTTATTCCTCGGTATTCTCTTTAACATAAAATGTAAATTGTTTGTTTCATATTATTACCTATCTTATTAAATTGCAGGAAAAAAAGAAAAATACCCATAGTATTTAAAAATATTACTATATTGCCATTAAAAGCTAAAATAAGTTAATTACAACTTTGGTCCTTATATTTTTTGTGTTTAATAAATACAATTTCAGTCCTTATAATAATTGCAGTTTTGGTCCTTATAGTTTTTTATTTCAGGATATTACAACTTTGAAATTACAGTTTTGGTCCCCGTGGTTTGCCAAAACTAACATAATGGTCCCAACTATTTGATTATCACTATATGGGTCACTAAGGTTTGCAAAATACAACAAATACGTTCCTTCCTCCGTTAAAGTTAACATTTGTTGTTAAATGAAGGATAAAATGACTATTTTGCCCTTCATTTATTATTTATTTTATTTTATTTTAGAAAAAAAAACTCTCGGTCTCTCTAACCTTGAACAATAGAGTGTATTTAGGTGAAGAAGATTTACGAGATACCTGCTACGATTTGATGGTGGTTGGGATGGTGAATGGTTAGAAACAGATTTGAAAAAGGTAAAGATATGTTCAACAAGAAGCAATCTAGGTTTATGAGTAGTACCTTGTGCATAAAAAGATGTACAGTGAAAGGAAGAAGAACCAAAACAAGCCGTTTCTCCATCATCACTCTGCAATCCACAGTTCTACCATCAAGCTCACAAGATTTGCAATACGGCCTAAACCACATCAACGTCAATTCGTTCTTGATATCGCCGTACCGCCTAATCGGAACTGAGATCGTCGTCATCTGTTTACAGCTCGCCAGTATGTCTCCGAGAGGAATCCAACCAGTCCGGACAGCGAACACCGAATTATTCACACTTCCTAAGCAAGGAAAAGGAAGCATCGGAACAGTCTGGAACGTGAATCCTAGATTCTGCGAGGAACAGTTAAAAAAAGTGTCTACATTCTTTGTCACACGTGATTTGTTTTAGTTCACAACAATGGAAACAACAATAAATTCTACAACTTCAATTAAACTTGAACTTATTGGACTAATTCTTAGAAACCAAAGTCGATATTGTCTTAAGCTTGAATATAGGAAGTTGTGTGATCAAGAATAGTGATGATCGCTCTCCGCTCATCGCCTTCTTCAGGTTTGACCCTAATCACAATTCCGCCTAATCGGAACTGTGACCTAACGAATCCTTCTGATCCACCGTCTCATCTCCTTCTTCAGGTTTGACCCCAATCACAATTTCGCAAACAATTTGGCGTGGCGATGATCGCTTTCCGCTCTCGGCTTCATCCGTTGATGAGTCGGTGGCTTCAGGGTCGGAGCAGATGACTCGAATTTTCTTGAGGTTTTTGCCGGTGAATTCTGTTCAAAACGAGGATATGCATACTATATAGAAAGCCAATGCCAGCTTCAGAACTGCTCCTTTATCCATGGCGATGCTGACCGGAAACAGTGACCGGAAAAAGAAGATGATTGGGTGAAAAGGTTAGAGAGACAGAGAGTTTTTTTCTAAAATAAAATAAATTAAATAATAAATGAAGGGCAAAATAGTCATTTTATCCTTTATTTAATAGCAAATGTTAACTTTAACGGAGGGAGGGACGTATTTGTTGTATTTTGCAAACCTTAATGACCCATATAGTGAAAATCGAATGGTTGGGACCATTATGTTAGTTTTGGTATACCACAGGGACCAAAACTGTAATTTACTCTAGTTTTTAATTTGCATAATTACAACTTTGGTCCTTATACTTTTTATGTTTAATAAATATAATTCCAGTCCTTATAGTTTATAGTTTGTAATAATTGCAGTTTTGGTCCTTATAGTTTTTATTTTAGGATAATTACAATTTTATCCCTATAGTTTTTAATTTGCATAATTATAATTTTGGTCCTTGAGAATAGCAATATTATAAAAATGGTCCCTATGTAATAGCAACATTACAGATATATTCATTATATAAAAAGAAATCTGTAGTATTGGTCGTTGTTTAATAGCAAAACCAGAAAAATATCATTTGTGTAATAGCGCATTACGTAAATAGTTTTGAATATATATGATTAATAAACCCGCCGCAACGCGCGGGTATCACCACTAGTTATAATAAAATAGAGAGAAAATCATAAAAATGATCAAAAGTGGGATGAAAATTTAGAGTTTTGTATTAAGGGACAGTGCTTTTGTAAAGTATTTAACAATTAGTAGTACTTTTAAGTTTAATTACTAAAACAGAAATACATTCGTCTTAACCCTAAATTCTAATCCTTAAATCCTAAAAAAAATTTGCATGCAAGGATGAGGAAATCGTAGGTGAATTAGAGGAAATCGCAGGTAGCGTAGAGGAAATCGTAAGTGGCAATTTCCAAATGAAGGCCTCAAACTTTTATTTATATAATACAACTTTAAATAGTATGTGGATAAAGAAATCGCAGGTGTGAATAGTCTACTTGCGATTTCCTACGCTAATTCTGGGATTCAACTAATTTTTGACTGTTTTGAGATAAAACATTATAAGATTTAAGTTTTTTTTTTTTTTTTTTTTTGTCTTTTTGTCTTTTTTTTTTTAAATCTAATTCTTTTACAACTATTACTATTTTTACTATCAATGTCCCATTTGCACATCACGCCGTAAAACAACCTACTACCCCGCTCATCCCTTTCTGGTGACTCCCTATCTACAACTCCATATCCTACCGTCACCTTCATCTTAGCAGTCATATGAACCTTCAAATCCTGGGAAATTTTTATCAGTAAGATTTGTAGCAGAAGGAGAAACAAACAACAAAAGATTTGGTATTACCTTCATCGCAGTCATATGAACCTTCAAATCTTGTTAGGCCTCTTTAGAGAGTGATGGAGTAAATTAAACATATTCTTAAAGATGAATAAATAATAATGATTAGGTGTCTTCGATTTAGTATTAATTTATAACGTTTTACATATGGATGAACAGAAGGAATGCTTCGACTGCTGACACATTTCATGGACTCACGGTTTAAGGTTTGCAGTTAGTAGTTCACGAAGTTGCCTTGATTTTTTAAAACCTGGAAGACATGACATTCCATGCAAAAGTAAATGAAGAAAACAAAGAATACACAGAATATAAAACTTTGATTAGAGAACGTCACTGAATAAAAACATCGGTGGATTGTGGATCATTAATGGCGTCTTTGGGGCTATAACAAGTTTGGTTCTTGATGATTTTCCATGCTACAAGAACTGATGAAGTTCCAAACAATCATCAGATACCCCATAAGGATATTTGAGGTTAAAGCAGAATTATGGATGAATTTGAATATGTCAAAGCTGAGGCAAAGAGGTTTATTAGGTTTGCTTTTTCTTTTTTAAATTATACTACAACTAGGCGTATTCCCGCGCGTTGCGCAGGAGTAAATTAATATAGTAAAAATATATTAACCAATCAAATATAAACATAAACATTTTAGATTTAATCAAAATATGAAAAACAAAAAATAAATCAAACATATGACATATGTATCAATAATAATTTTTCATCCAAAAATCGAACAAAAAAACATAACACCTTTTTTTGGAGTTAATTATTATAGATGGCCCAACATTAAAAATATATAGAAATATATTTACATAAATTGTCTCCGAATTTAAAATAAATATAAAATAAAACATACCAGTAATAACATAAATAAGAGTCTAAAGTAATTATTGTATGTTGTCAAGTCGTATTTTCTTCCATCTTATTTTTCAAACTCTACCAAAATAAGCTACCTATCCTATGCGAACTATATATATATCTTTATATTAACTAATGTGTCATAAGTAACAATTAAGTACCATAAGTTCCAAAACTTTTGGGTTGTAGTGGTTAATTAGTTGAAATGTGAAGAGATTGTGTATTAAAATAAATTAATGGTGTTGATAATAGTAGGAAGTTGAAGTGTTAAAAGTTTCAAACATATATTATATATTTATAAAAAATATATCTTTATATAACTATATAGATTGTTAATTGATTTATAACTATCTGTGAAAATTTTTAATTATTATAAAAAATAAATTATATATTTTTTAGTTAGGTTTAGATTTCAATTTAGGTTTTATATTTTACAGATTGAAGCCTTTTAACTATTTTGAAAAAAAGCATTTGATCGTTGTCTAAGTTTAGTTTATATTTTGATTTTGGTTTTGCATTTAGACCATCTTTCGATCAACAAATTCAATGTATTATATTGTCAATTAAAAAGTTTAACTTTGGTTTTGTATTTAACACCATACATTAATTAACAACTTAAGTATAGTATATTAATAATTCAAAAATTCGATCATCAAGATGATATATTTTATATTTAATAAATAACTTAATGTTGGAAGTTGAATAGTTAAGAGTTTAAGTCGATATGATGAAAGTAAAATGCTCTAATATTTAATAAATAACTTAATGTTGGAAGTTGAATAGTTAAGAGTTTTAAGTCGATATGATGAAAGTAAAATACTCTAATAAATGTAAAAATTATTATAAATCATTCATCGTAATCAACATTTAGTGATATAAAATCTAGATTTAAAATATATATGAAAAATGAGCCAGTCTTTAAAAATCGATAATTAAAATTATAGAAATATAACCAAGTCTAACATGTATTAAGTGCTTAGAACATTTGAAGCGTTTTATAGAAAAAGATAATTTATTATTTTAATAGTTTAATAATTCAATTTCATACATTAATTATTTGTATGTCAAACTTCTATGTATTCGGGAATTGTAAGTCTTGAGTTGAATACATTATGACTTGTTACTCAACCAACAATATAATCATCTATTTTAAGTCAACTTTATATAGACAATCCAATATTAAAAATATAACACATTAACATGAACTACATTAGAATCTAATACAAAAAATAAAACGTACTAAAAATAATACATATATTATCTTTGAGGAATGTATTATTGTAGATCGTTTTTTCGTAAAACTTGTAGGTAAAATAAATATATTTTAGCCTTGTCAAATAACGCTAATATGAAAAAAATATTATATGAACCAAATGACCACTAAATACTTTATCAAACAACATAAGCCCACTTATTCAAACAATATACAACAATTTTGGTGAATAATCAATCTATTATATATCTTCCTACCGTTATGTTGGGGTAGAACCAATATGCATTTTGTTTCTTGTCTTGCAACTTGTAATTTACTTTAGCTTCTTCACATGTCTCCTTCCCAATACAATATAAACATATGTACCTTCGAAATATGTGTTCTCAACCATGCCGTTTTTCTCTTGCCTTGCGACTTGTAATTTGTTATAGTTTCTTCATGTTTCTCCTTCGTAATACAATATAAACCAGTGTTGTAAAAGTCGGCCTAGGCGGCCGCCTAGGCGGCGCCTAGGCGCTAGGCGGTCCAGAACTGCACACGTTTAGTGCTATGCGGCTTAATTAGTCGGGCGTGGTCAACATCGGTCAAAGGCGGGCTAGGCGGTCAAAGGCGGTCAAATGCGGGCAAATACGGGCTAGGCGCTTGTGAAAATTTTTGAGTTCCTCATACATTTGACCTAATCGATCCCGCCTCTCGTCTCCCACTCTCCCTCCCATTTTCTCGTCAGTCGTCTCCCTCCCAAGTCCCAATCGATCCTTCCTCCCTGGTTCCCTTTTTCCATTATTCGATTCAGCTTGCATTCCTCCGCCTCCGGCTTCATCAGGTTCGTTATCGCGAGACACGATTCGGTTTGATTCGTTATCGGCTTCATCAGGTTCGTTTCGGTTTGATTTCGTTTCGTTTCACCTGATTTCTTTTTTGATGTTCGATTTGATATTCGTTTTTGATTTTCGGTTTGATGTGATTTCGTTTTGTTTCACCGGATTACATATTTGTTAAGCACACTTGTCGATTTCGATCGAATTTAGCAGATTTGTTTGTAGAGGTTTCGAATTCAGGTTATTCCGACAATGATTGCAAGTTATCGTAAGTTATTCCGACTTTGATTGCAGGTTAATCCTTCTAAATGGATTGATTTCGATTTTCAGTTTAATGTCAAGTGACTTTTCCGACTTTGATTGCAGGTTATCGGTTCGTGAATTGCAGTTTATTCCGACTTTAATTCCAACTGAATATTCCGACTTTAATTTCTCAGACTTCGATTGCAGGTTATCGTAAGTTGGTTCCTCATTTGATCTTTTGATTTCGTTTTTGATGTTGCAGGTTATCGCGAGTGAGATGAAGATAGTTGCAGGTCATCGGAGGTGGTGGTAAAGCTTCGCCTCCGGTAATCATCTGATACAAGTTGCAGGTCTACTTGTATTTCCGACAGGTCAAGTATTGATTCTACTCGATTTTGCTTCAAGTATTTCTGACAGGTCAAGTATTGTATTTCCATAAGTCTGACCATATTTGCCACATATTCCATGTTTTGATATTGATTCTACTTGTATTTCCGACACGTCAAGTAAACCTTGCTGACTTTCAAGTGGTTGAATTGTGGTTGAATTGTCATGTATGCAGTTTTGATTTCGTATGCAGTTTTAATGCAGGTTTGCTTTCCTTTTGATTTCGTATGCAGGTTGAATATGCAGGTTTGATGTCGTTTAATGCAGGTTTAATGTATGCATGTTTGATTTCGTATGCAGGTTTAATGTATGCAGGTTTGATGTATCTTACCTAGATCTAATTAGCATCAATTTCTATAATACCAGTGATTAGTGAAGTATCTTACCTGGATCTAGGTATGTATCTCTACGTATCTGTATTTATGTATCTAGGTGTCCGTGTATACGTGTATCTCTAATGTATTTTCTGGCTTTTGGTACATTTTTCTTAGAATATGTGGCAAATATGATCTAAACAAGTGCAAAAACAGCAATGTACTTTCATTGAGATTTTTATTATAGCATTGTACTTTCATTGGTATCCTAAATCTTACTAGTAATTTATATATATTATTTAAAAAAATAAAATTTATTACAATTAATACTCCCCGCCTAGGCGCCGACTAGTCCTCGCCTAGATCGACTAGTCCTAGGCCCCAGTCGACCGCCCATCTACCGCCTGGCGACTTCTACAACCTTGATATAAACATATGCAACTTCAAAGTGTGTGTTTTCTCAAATCATCTTTTCTTCCATCATATTCTTCATGCTAGAATCTATATTTTCTTCCATCATATTCTTCATGCTAGAATCTAATTTATATGTGAATTATGTATAACTCTTATATTAATTAGGTGTGATAACTAACAATAAAGTATCATAGGTTAAAAAACTCTTGAGTTGTGGAAATATGAAAAGACATAAAAAGTTAGAAAATCAATGAAAATATGAAAAGTCATGGGAGTTTCAAATGCATGTGGTGCTTTGAAATATGCCTCTATTATAAGATATATAGATTATTACGTAAATAAAATTTAGAATGCCATTAGTTGGTAAATACTTTAGAAAATTACAATCGCCTGGTAAAAAACTCTAAAATTTTAACAAATTTTGTTACTCCTCGTGTGTTGCTCCATCCGATGTGATATCATGAAGGCTTTGGAGGCTAAATATTCATAGAAGTCGTTCCATTTATTGCCAAACACCATATTTTATGAGTATCATTTTGTTGTGGAGGTTGATAGTGGCATTGGTTGCATTAATTGTTTATGAAAATATTAATAATTTATAAGGGTAATAAACTTTATTCAATGTATACATTTAGTCATTTATATTTTTACTATATGTATGTGACCATTAAACTTTTTTTTTGTACACACTTAATCACTTGTGTTTTTTTACACATATAGTCATTACGTTTAATGGTCATATGTGTACAAAATAAAAAATTTAATGGTCATATGCATATAGAAAAACAAGTTTAATGTTCATATGTATATAAAAAACATAAATGACTAAATGTGTACAACAACATTCGAACCAGTAGAGCTCGATAAGAAGTCATCTCCTTTACAGAGGTGGACTCTCTACTTCTAAATGACTAAATATGTACATGAGATAAAGTTGTAACACATTTCCGTTTGACTTCCTTTTTAAGAATTTGACAAAAGTTTATAATGGAATTCAAGTAGAGAAGTGTCGCGAAATTAAGGTCCCAAAGTCAAAAACATCATGAGAATTATGTCTCAAAATTTATATTTCAATCAAGTTCCAAACCATTATATTTCATTTCACGAAATATTTGGTCTTTTGGAAAAACACATGTGCCAGAAAGATTGGTCCCAATTGGTAAAATCATTTAAGTCTTTAGATTTGTCAAGTCCATTGAGAGTGTCACAAGTGAATTAAAAATAAAAGTTTAAATAAACCAAATACATCCATAATGCTTAAAATACAATTCTTATGAATGTGCAATGCTAAATCCTCCGGTGGTCACCTCTCGGTCTTCCAATAATATTTCATTGTGAGTATATGTAAAATAATAAAGCTAGACCCGATGAGTCTAGTGAATAAACCCGAAGGATTGACTTTCAAATGAAATTAGATAAATACAACAATCTAACTCCAAAGTCAATCTCTCAAAATATTTTTAAAATCATTTGTACCAAAAATATTTCCAAAATTCATTTGTATTTTTTATTAAATGAGAATAAGAAACACTAAGGGTGTTCACTTCACAAACAACCTAAAAATATGAACACAATACATATACACCTAAATACAACCCCATGTTCTCTACTCTTAATGTAGTCTCTTTCGCATTAGGGTCCCGATAGTCAATGACTATCTATCCAGAAATGAGTATTACATTCAAAATTGTTGCCCTTCGTTTAAACCAACTAGACCAAAAAGGTCAACATTTTACAACAAATGGCCATCACACTTGCCTGCTCGGAATGGGTTTGCAAAGTCCATCCCCAAGCATCTTTGTTACACAGCTAATAAGGTCAATAATGACCAGTGTTCTAAAAGGCGCGCAATTGCTTCGCAAAGGCACGCAAAGGCTTTGAGGCGCGTGCTCGACGCCACGCCATGAAAATCGCCGCCTTAAGTCATATATATGTATATATGTAATTATACATATATATTTATATGCAAAATTAAAAATTATAGACAAAATTTCCGCCTTAAGTTACGCCTTAAAACGCCGCAGCCTCGCCATGGCTCGCAAAGGCTTGAGGCTTGACGCTTTCGCCATGCCACGCCTAACGTCTTTTAGAACCTTGATAATGACCATTAAGGTTAAAATAAAATAGTTCCCAATAAGTGCCCGGGCATCACATAAGTCAACCAATCATATATGTATACACATGAAGGATGATTTCCAAAACAATTCAGTAACAATATAACAAATCCTAAAAGAAATCCAAAATACAAATTTTATGTACGTAACACAAAGCTTAAGGAGTACACATACTATACATATGATTATGATATAGTTTAAACTCAAATTTGCCAAAAGTAGGGGTTAAGGACATGTACTCATGGAGTTTACTCACTTCAAGCACTAACACAAGCCTCATTCACTTATGATTACTTAATGACACTTAATTATAACCTATAGAAGCCTATGAAATAAACTATAAATTCATTATAACTTCGTGAACTCATTTATTGATGGTGAATATCTAGTTTCAATTCATATAGATCATCCGTACAATCATAGAGAGCATAGACAAAAACTAGACTCGATTTGGACATCGTATGTGAAAGTTACAAAAACAAAAATTCCTCTTAGAACATTTCTCTACCGAGTCAATTTCCAAAGGGAAAGTGACTTGACCAGTCCCCCGATTTGTGATTTCTTCATTCTAATTTTCATTTACATGTCCAAAATCACTTCTAGGATTGATCCTTTTAGTTGTAATGATTCCAATTGGTCCAATAAAACCCACAAACGTTATTTAATCCATTTAATATCATCAAAGTCAAAACACAAGGATTTAAGTTGCATATTGACACGTCGCAGTCGTTGATGTAGTCAAAGATACTAGATAAAACCTTACTATCAACTAGCAAGTGTAAGTAAGGCTCGAACCATGGAGTTCGTGGTTGGCACTTTTGTGTCGATAAGCAAATCGTACTATAGTGTCACTCTATAGCAGACATATTACTACACTTCAATACTCAAATACCATAAACAAATCAGATCTACGAATACAACTATAGATTGAACACCAAAGGAACTAAACTTGAATATTTCATAAAATAAATCAAAACTAACTTGTTCTCAAAACATAACCCAAAAAAGGAGCCAAATGATTACTCTCAAAGCTGAAACTTAACCTCTATGTTTAGAAAAGTTCCTTGATGCGGAATACTCGTAACACAAGAGTTGATACAAAAACCAAAATGTTGCGAATTAAACTAAAACTAACCAACTATGAAGTGTAAAGCTGAAATACTACGAAATTGAGTCAAATATGTGAGAGTTCTACTCGATGGATCAGTCTTTAATCCTTGAAATTCGACCTAGAAGCCTCTATTTATAGTTGCAAGATCTGGTGGCTCGCGCTGCCGACTATAGCTTTTCACATCGCGAGTCCACCTTATCCTGTTTTTTCGCGTTTAAATTTTAAGTCAACTTCAGATCATGTTCTTATCTAACACTTGGCGCCACAAAGACCATTGGCCCACGTCTCGAGTTTCTCCTGAACTCTATCCTTCATTTTTCATCTTTATCTTTACCAATTTTGCAATTTAAACACTGCATTTTAATATAAAATCTACACAAAGCAACTTGCATTAAAAGTGAGCATTATTAGTCCTTTTACACAACTAAAATAACTAAACACGACCCAATAACGCGTAAAATATGCAATATAAAAGCGCATTATCAAAGATCTCACACTTGTGCTTTGCTTGTCCCCAAGCAAAATAAAGCTTTTAAGAACTTGTATCAAAAACCCAAACTTTCTTGAAAATCCACAGTTTCAAAGTTTATTGTTACCTTTCGAAATTATATTTAAAATCAATTTCTGAAAAATAATCGGAATACCCTTGGGATTTACGACTTTGTAAAGAACTCTTGATTACAAACTTTCCGTTTACAATTATGCAAACTTACTCGTTCAAATTCTAAAGGCCGCTAAAGAGAATTTCCATGAATTTCTATGTTGTCTGTGTTGTCTGTGTAACGAGCTTTCAACAACATTATCCCAGATCAGTTGACCTTAGGTAATGAGGTGAGGAAAATCACCCTTTAAATGTCTACCGACTCGAACAACACAGGTCACTAATTGAAATTCCTTTATCGAATCCCAAACCTATGATGTTTCTAAATCAAAATCATATTCTATAATTACAATGTCTAAATTAAAATCAACTTATTTTTACAAAGATAGCATCAAATAGCAATAAAGTATTTATTGAAAAATACCGAATTGCTAAAAATTGTTTGTGTCTAAGATACAATTTCCCAAAAATTTTGAAAAATGAGAAAAATGTTTAAAAAAAATTACATTTTTTCACAAAAATGACTATCTTTTTCGACCGTTCCCATCCCACACTTAAAACCATACAATGTCCCCGTTGTATAAAAGAAAATTTCAAAACAATAGAGAAAAAGAGTTACCCGTTAGGACGACGAAAACGCTTGACTGTTGGGATCAGATGTATATCAGGGTTGATTGTATGTTCCCATTGCTCGATGATAGTTCCAGGGTTTGTGGTGCAGCAGTAAAATGTCAGAATAGTATCCAAGGTCATAACTAATTGGTAATGACTTTTCATTAATAGCAGGGTCCTTTTTGGGTTGCCCTCAATAGTCCAAATGATATTAGAGTTATTTGAGAAAGAGAGAGAATAAATAGTTTATTAATTTATTATGTGATGATAAATTAATTAAAAACTAGTTTGGAATTAATTTGAATTAATTTCAATTAATTGGAATTAATTTAAATTAATTTGAGATTAATTAAAAGTGCAGAGACTAAATATTAATTGTTTAATAGTTGTGCAATCGATAATATTAGTTGGTGGAGGTTAGGGAACTAAATTTGAAGGGTTTATCTTCAAATTTTCGTTCACCCTAAGGATATATGTGATAGGGTTTAAATTTAAAGATAATACAGATTAATTAACCAATTATCATTTATCCAGTTTAAATTCAAATAAGGTTAATTTCTAAACACCATTGCAAGCTATAAATACCCCTCCATGGCCCTCATTATTTTCGTCCCACTCCCAGAGGTCTCTGAGACTTGGAGTTTTCTCTTATCTCTTAGCAGAATCTATAATCCATCTATAAGGTTTTATAGCGAGTTTTCTTAATTAACCAATTAACCTAATAATTTGGACTTATTGGGTGTGAACCATTAGAGGTATTCTCTTTTGGGTACTACCTTCCTTAGCATGGATTCGATCCATATCAAGGGTTCTTCAAGCAAATTGGTTTTGCTAAAAGGTTGGTAATTTTGATCCCTCTTGTAGTTGTAAATTATCATTAAGTAGCATCCTTGTAGGTTTTAGTAATTGTTACTTGCCTTAGATTAATTTTGTATGTGTTCCGATGCCATGATTAGTGTAGGGATACAATGACCACACACTTGCGTCATGCCAATCTCCAAAGGTTGATGCAATACAATCACATAATTGGCTAACACTAGTTACACACATGAGTTTACATAAAAATATTAAGTTTCAATATACAAATTTACAAAATTTCTAAGACTAAAAATAAAATAAAAAAGAAAAGAATATAAAAAGGACTAGAAAACTGTCAACCATCGTGGTGGGTGCCAGAGGGTCCCGTCTTGTTAAAGCCAGCTATGGGAAACAGTGGTGGCTCGTTAATCCCTAAATAGCATGATGGCGCACTGGCTCTCGGCTAACCACCTCTGTTGGGCCTCCAACCTGGCCACAGTTACCTCCACTCTGACCACCGTTGCCGTCAGATCTCACAAAGCACCTTGGACATCAACAGGCTGCTACACGGGCTATGGTGGCGGCTGAACCAGTGGAACTGGCTGCTCGATCCTCCTCTGCCTCTGTGGCCTAACCTCAGGAACTTGTGCCTCCTCGGCTCCAGCCCCGACCAGTGCGATGGTCAGTACCAACTCGTTCTGCCCTGTCGCGTCCGAGACTCGCACCACCCCCATGATCTCCATGAATACAGCCTCAACTCGGTAGGGCGGATGCAGCCTCAGGCCTCAAAGTGATGAGGGACGTAAAAACCTCGAAGGACTGGGCAATGCGTGTGATGTAGTGCCCCAGTCATCGGCTCCTGGTCCTAGGCCCCTTCCCCTTGCTCGTCAGGAAGGTGGCCAGGACGTGCGGTAAGTGGAGGAAGCGTGTAGGGTCGATGATCACCTATATATAGAACATGTCCTCTCGAGAGACCTTCTTACCACCCCTACGATGAGCAATCGTGGAAGTGATGATCTGGTGGAGGACTCGATGGAGAGGAGAGTGAAGCAGGCTCTCCTTAGCACTCCCTGGATAATACTGCTCGTTTGAAAATTGTGCCCAACTGACCTCGTCAATCGCCCGCTCCAGCTGTCTCTGTAGACAGGCCTAAAAATGTAGGGAAGTGAACATTGTTCACCTCATCCTCCGTATAAATGCCAGCACCTCTGGAAAAATCTTTAATCGTGCATCGGCGGCTCTGTCTTCCCAGTCTGAATGTCTCGTGTCGGTCGGCCAAATCGTCTGTTCATGGAGTGTAGTGGCATGTCGAGTAGAACTCGAGCATGAGCTGCCAGTAGGGCTATAAACGAACTGAACGTTCAGCGAAACGTTCGTGATTTGTTCAGCTGGAAGTTCGTTTATGTTCGTTTATTTAGTAAATGAACGAACATGAACAAGATTGTTTGTTCGTTTAGTTTAACTAACGAACATGAACATTGATGTTGTTCGTTCATTAACGTTCATTTATATGTGTTTGTTTACATTCACGTTTGTGTAGAAGATACTTGATGTGATGAAGCTAAAGGTCAAAGTCATGCATGTTTTTGTATTACAGAAGATATATGGAAAAAAAGGACTATATTTTAAGGTCTTTTTGATGTTTTTATATCGTAGGATTTTCTATAATACATGTATTTATGGATGGTTTAGTGTTTGGATGCTAATGGTCGTTTATCAATATTTATCTTCATTTAGGTTGCTTTTTATGTTTGTTTGTTCATGTTCATTTATGTTTGTTTACGTCCATTCATTTTCGTTTGTTATGTTCATTTAGAACCTTAATGAACGAACATAAGCGAACATGAACAAAGGAATATTTTAACAAACGAACATGAACAAGGAAATTCGTTCGTTTATGCGTTCGTGTTCGTTCATTTGTTCGGTTAAACTTAAACGGACGAACATGATCATTCCTCCGTTCGTGTTCGTTCTGTTCGTTTACAGCCCTAGCTGCCAGTAGGACACGTCATCGTCTCTGCCCATCAACCCTTCCCATCCTCGGTAGGTGAAGGTACGGGTCCCATCAGTGCTGGTCCAGGTGGAGAAGGGGCTGCATCTGCTTCCATAGCCCAATCTGTACCAAGGACGCTCGGTCGAAGAATAATGCGGGTTCCACTGCTCGGGTACCTATTTCCTCGAGTCGTTCCTGATAGCCTCGAGACTCCTCAAGAATTGCTGGAAACTGCAGATATGGATGGCTGGGTAGGTGAGCTATGAGTGCTGGTGGCCGCTGTCCCTGTGGTTCCATCTGTACAAGCTTACAATTTCGTGAAAAAATAACAATTTTGGTCGTGACAGGGGTTGGCGTCGCAGACCTCATTCTGGAGGCGCGTGCAATGAATGTTCATAGGCCACGATACGGTGTTCATGAGCTGCCTCGTGAGCCACGACTGTAAGAACTTAATCCCCAAATTTGTAGGTGTTTTCGAGCATCCAAACCATGTAATAACATCCTTATGTCCCGATTAAGCCTTCTAGGGATGTCAAGTTTGCAAAAAGAACACCCTAGGGCTCGACATTGTGGTTTTTCCCAAAACAACAAACTACCTTGTTTCATCAATTTCTATCCCTATTCGTGTGTAATAACTCATTGAAGTAGTTCTAGGATACATACTAGAGTAGTAGAACACTGTGGTGCAAAGAAATTCGTGAAAATTTGATGTTTGATCAGGTGCTTTGTGTGTCCGCGGCGTGGAAGGTTTTGAGTGGGGTAAAAATGAAACAGAGTTAGGATTAAAAGGGGTGAAACTTACCTCGGCTCGCGGCGCGGTTTGCCTACCTGGCGACGCGAGTTTGCGTGGAAAGTCCCCTACGCATCGGGTCTTCCCTCGTACCGCGTCACGGTTTGGCAGTGTCGGTGGTGCGAATTTGATATTTTTCTCTTCTTTCATTTTTTCCTTCTAATCCTTCATCTTCACCCTAAACTTGGACTGGATCATACCTTATCGACTAATGACAGTACAAAAACAAAAGAAAATTAAAAGTTTTACGAAAATAAAATAAAAATTGATAAATAAAGGAATTATGCCTATGATTGCGTTGTCTCTCAACAAACGCTGAGTTTAACGTTTTCATCCAGACGTTTTACTGTCTTAACCTGCATCGAACAGGAGTTGATCCTTATTGGGAAGAAGATCATGCACCATTGTTATATAAGAAGTAAAATTATGAATTTGTTATATTTAGTTTTTTTCGAAAAAAATAAACGTAAAAATTTAGAAAACAAAAGATACAAAATGGGTTTTGTTATAATTAATTTGGCAATTGTGCGACCAAATAATAAATATTACCCACTCATTTTTTTTTCTTACAAGTTTTTTCCATCCGAATTCTATTTTTTCGACGGAATTCCGACAGATTTAACAGTATGCTCATATTTTCTAGCGGTGAAACTTATGGATAACGAGGGGCATTAGTAGTAGGAGAGCCGATGGTGGTTTGCTGGTTGCGGTGGTGGCGTGTTATTTTTATGAGATAGGGGAAATCCGAACATGTTTGAAGCTCAATCAAACATCAAACTTGATAGATCCATTGACTTAACCTATACTCATGGGTAAAATCCATATGTGTATCTCGATGACAGGGAATCAGATGAATGCATGAAGACAACGACCGATGGAAAGGGGGTCGGTGAGGACTATGTAAAAGTGAAAAAGGGTGATTTATGTAAAGTGTTTGTAAAGAGTGATCCAAAACATTGAAAATATAAAGTATTTGAATATAAATTGTTATCCAAGCATATTTATGGTAACGGTTTTGGTTAAATTTACTGTTTCTTGAAATTGGGTTTGATATATCAGATTTTGGTTAAATTTTGTTGTATTAGGAGATTTTCTTGTCGGTACCCTTAAGGTAAACGTTCGAGGTCAAATCTTGCAACAAAAGGAAAACGTTTTAAGGACAATATGTGCAATAAATGAAACGTGCAAGTCAGTAAGATTATTTTTAAAACTTATGACATATGACAAAAACGATTTTTATAATTTACGCTATTTTGTTTTTGATGTTGATATTTTACGTAAAATGCTCAAATTTAATTATAAGCTTCAGAAAAATTAATAATGAATTTATATATATTCGATTAACCGAATTCAGTTTGTATTAATAATGCCACAGACTTGACTGTAGAGAGATAACTTGATATGCGGTCTGATTCTATATTATATGGACCTTGTCAGACTTGAAAGTTACATAATTCGCATCAACTACTGGATTTTAAAATTAAATCATGATGCAGAAAGTACTTCAATTTTTAAAAGCGGCATATTCTTGCTACCTAAACGAATCTAAAACATTGACAAAAGATTTGCTTTTATGTCCTCAATTGGTCACATTGGACCCAATAAAACCTTCATAATTTATAAGTAAATTACATGTTTGCTCCTCTTAATTGTCACACTATAACATTTTAGGTTCAACTATTAAAAATTTTATATGATTAATCTTTATAATTTTTAAATATTACATCAAAGGTCCCATGTCCATATAATACATCATCGTACTCTTTTTAATATATATATATATATATATATATATATATATATATATATATATATATATATATATATATATATATATATATATATATATATATATATATATATATATATATATATATATATATATATATATGTGTGTGTGTGTGTGAATTATGTTAGACGTGAACTGTAGAATTTCTACAACCAAACTTCTTTTATCGAAAATAATATATTCGTAACTTTTACAGGAAAAAACCTTACTACAAACAACCTATTCTACACTTAAAGATTGAACATATTGCGATTGTAATAAAAATCGTAAGAAAGAATGGAGGTACGATACCCAAGAAAGAAGAGAAAAAACCCTAACTACTTTTTGTAAAACTTAGCTTAAAACGAGCTGATCTATGACTTTATACTACTGGGTTGACCCATGGGCACGGGACAGACCCGCGTGTTTTTTAGTATGAAATAAACTCAAAAACGATCCCTGGTTCTTCATTAATCTTCTAATAGCAGCACCAACACCTTGAACTTCTATCAGCTTGATACTTCAGCTCCTTGTCACCATTACATTACACACTAGGTTCTAATTAAGTTTCACTCTAGTCCCTAAAGCTTCCGGCACCAAACATACCGAGTTAGAACAACGAAAATATAACAAAATTAACTAAAATAACAGCCATGTATAATTGTTAAGTTTGAACTTGAATTATGTTATATATTTTAACATCCCCCTCAAACTTAACAATTACACACACTTACTCTGAAATGGATCAATCAGACCGATTTGATCACTTAGATACTCATGTTGGAAAACTGACAAGGACTTTGTCAAAATATCTGCATGCTGAAATTCAAATGCAACTTTCAATATTTTTAAAACTCATTTTGAAACATTCCTCTTAAAAAGTGAACATCCATTTCAAAATGTTTTATTTTTTCATGAAATATCGGGTTCAAAGTAAGCTTTGTAATTGATTCATTATCACAAAAAACATTAACATGAGTTAATCTTTTGACACCCAAATCAAACAGACTTTTTAAAATCCACACTATTTCACATGTTATAGACCCATGAGCTAAGAGCACTCTGACTCAGTAGCAGACCGAGAAACAATTTCATGTTTCTTGCTCTTCAACGAGACAATAGAATTGCCTAAATAAATACAAAAACCAGTTACAGACTTCCGTGTAGTTAAGCACTTTGCCCAATCTGCATCCACAAATCCTTTCAACAAAAATTATCAAATTTAATCACACTTGTTCATTTTCTAGGATTTTGCTTTATAAATCTTAACAATCAAAATGCTACATTTAAATGAGACCTATTTGGACTATGCATGCACTAACTTAAAGTTTGTACTGCATAGGCAATATTAGGTCGCGTAATAGTTAAGTAATCAGTTTTCCAATTAACTTTAGACAGTCTATAATATTTTGAAGTAATGCATCACATCCATCAATATTTCGTTTTTTACAACACTGTTTGGTTCTAAAGGGGTTTTTACTAGTTTGCATGCCAACCTTCCAAACTCATGTAATAATTCCAAACAATACTTTCGATGTGTTAAACAGATTCCACCAGTTACATCAATCACTTCAATCCTAAGAAAAATTTCAGTTTTCCTAAATCTTTTATTAAAAATTGGGTTTTCAAGAAATCTTTTACTTTAATAATTTCATCATTATTATTCCTAGTAAGAATAATATCATCTACATACACAAGTAAAACAACAAAAGAATTGTTAATGAACTTAACAAACAATAAATAATCATTCACACTCTGTTTAAACTCGAACTCAAATAAAGAAGCACATAATCTTTCATCCCATTTCCTAGGAGTTTGTTTAAGCCCGTACAAAGATTTTAACAATTTGCACACCCTAGTATCTCCTTTGGTATGGTAACCTAGAGGAAGGGACATATAAACATCTTCATCGAAATCTTCATAAAAAAGGAAATATTGATATCAAGTTGAAACAGGTTCCAATTATTATTTATAGCCATTGTAATAACAATTCTAACTGTGACCATTTTAGCCACGGGAGAGAAAGTTTCCTCATAATCTATACCTTCACTTTGATTATACCCTTTCGCGACTAGTCTAGCTGTAACATCCTCACTCACACGTATCATAATATTGTCCACTTTAAGCCACCCGGCACGAAAACTTTCCAGGGAGGTTACCCATCTGGGACTTGCTCTCGCCAGACACACTTAAATGTAGGTTCTTATGGGATCTGCCGTCCTCACGGTTTTAAAATGCGTTGTGACTTTATACTACCGGATCGACCCAAGGGTAGGGGACAGACCCGGGGGTTTTAAGTATGAAAGAAACTCATGAACGAGTCCCGGTCCTTCATTAATATTCTAATAGCAGTACCAACACTAGCACCTTGAACTTCTATCGGTTTGACACTTCAGCTCCTTATCACAAATACATCACATACCAGGTTCCAATTAAGTTAATTTCATTCCGGTCCCTAAATCTTCCTGCACCAAGCATACCAAATTAGAACAACAAAAATATAACAAAATTAATTAAAATAGCAGTCATATATAATTGTTAAGTTTGAACTGGAATTATGTTATATATTTTAACATAAACCCATTTAAAACTAGATCGTTTCGGATAAAATGTAACAATTCTGTAATTTCACAGCGTTGGTTTACAATTCATACAACTTGCTTTTTTTCTTTCAAATACCTTCCGTTCAGTTTACTTGATAAGAAAAACAATATTTTTATTCAATTCGTTTATAAAAGAAATTAAGCTATAAAGATTCTTCCTTAGTTTTTTATTTGTACAACTGTTTCTTTCTAATGAAGTATTCTGATTTCATTTTTAAACATAGAGACCTCCGCTTAGCATTCCTGACTTCAGTTTTATGAAATTAAATTGTTTATTTGGAATATTTGATAGTCAGCTTCAGTGATGGTGGATAATTTGTCAACCATTATTATTTTATATCCCATGTAATAACCAAATCTAATCTAGAAATATTGCTAGTTGAAATAAAGTCAATAACCGACGTCCTTAAATAAATTAAAAATCACATTGAAGATAATAATATCCCTCCTTTTATTTTAGAGTAAATTACAATTTTGGTCCCTGTGGTTTGCATGAAATTTCACTTTTGGTCATCCTTTTGGTTTTTCACGCTCATGGTCCCTGAACTGGTTGTTTGCTTACACATTTGGTCCCTCATCCAAGTTAAATGACCAAACTGCCCTTTTATAATTTCTTTTTCATTTTTCTTTTAATATAAACTTTATTAAATTAATTAAAAAAATAAAAAAAAGAAAACAAATGTTTCCTCGCATGCTTCTCCGGTGAACTTCGACCCTACCACATGGTTTCTCAAAACCATTCAAAATCACACACACACCGGTTGCATGTGTGTGTGTGTGCGTGTTCGTATCATACAGCAAGAAAGAGAAAAAGGGGAAATGATAGATCGATACGGAAAGAACAATCGCGAGTGAGGGCGGTTCGCCGAGGTCCAGCGGCGTCGATCTACGACATTCTTGAGGTTGCCGGCGGCAAATGTGGTTGCAGGTTGACTAGTGGTGGTGGTGGTGTGCGTGGTTTCTGATGGGCTTGAAGGATGGAGAAGTTAGATAGGAGTACGAAAGATACGTTGTTCATGCTCGCAGTGAACCGAGTCCTGTTTGGAGCCTGACACGTACTGGCTGGCGCTCCTTGTGGGCATTGAAGTAAATTACAATTTTGAAAACAATTTTGCAGGTTCTTTTCTTTGCTGTTGTCGACAATCACCGGACTGAAACAACCGGAATGTCGCCGATGGAAACCACTAACCGTCCTCTGAAACAATCGGAGGCCGCCGACTCCCCTGAAACAATCGGACTGAAACACTCGAATTAAACTAAACAACACAGAAGAAGAATTCAACTGATTTTTTATAATCCAGAAAGAAGAAAAATTCAACTGAATATCTAATGTTTAAACATAAATATGAAACACATCTTAAATCAAACCTGTAATTCAAATCCAAAATCAAAATCGATTGACAAAAAAAATCGATCGACCAAAATACAAAACCAAAATTGCTTCAACAAAAATCCAACTTTGATCGGATCTTTAATTTCAAAAGTTAAATTGCAATTTCCCTCTGCTTACGCTTTCTTCATCGATGCAACGAGAAAGAGAGGATTGTATGGGAACAGAAAATCGATGGAAAGAGATGATCGTTTGGCTTCATCTGGGTGGGAACAAAAAATCGATGGAACGAGCATATACACACACACATATACATATCATTGGAATCTGCAATTCGGTAGAGAGCAACTGTGAAATCGACACTTAAATCGGAACAGAAAATCGATGGAACGAGGTTAAGAAAAATCAGAACAGAACATCGTGAAATCGTGACTTACGGTGTTGCTCCAGTCGTGACCGATTGTGGAGAGAATCGTGAAATCCGACTTGAAGCATACCTGTATCCCCGTTCATTCTCGTACCAGGAGACGACCTTCACCATCTCGTCGCCCATAACCATCGTCAACGACGAGTTAGTGGACGAAACATCATATATGGATTTGGGAACGGGAGAAACGGAAAAGGGGGCGGCGGAGACGACGCAAGGAATCCAACTGTCGATTACGGGTTTGAGGGGGCGGGAGAAAGACGATACGATGACTTCAGTTGATTATGGAATGCAGATTACGCATAAAGCTCCGATTTCTGTGATGAACACGCTGCCGGAGAAAGACGCAGTGGCGTAGGGTTGGGAGTGGGGGTTGATTTTTATTTTTTTTAATTATCAAAATAATAATATCTCAAAAGAAAAAAGAAAAAGAAATTAAAAAGGGTATATTGGTCTTTTCACCTGGTCAAGGGACCAATAGTGTAAGCAAAATCTGAGTTCGGGGACCATGAGCGTGAAAAACCAAAAGGATGACCAAAAGTGAAATTTCATGCAAACCACAGGGACCAAAATTGTAATTTACTCTTTATTTTATTGTTTTAGTTCCATAATTCCTAATCGTCAACCCCTAGTATTTTTATTGTATGTGTTTCTCAATTATCTCGAGAAAGTTCCGATGCTTTCATCGCCTTTAGGATGGGGGAGTAGTTCCCTACCATCCTACTGAACCCATGCGCCACGTCAGCCACGTCAGTTTTTCTCTCTCCTTTTACTTCTATCTTTCTCTATCTTTCACCTATAGAAGCAGTACCCATTGAACCCACCGAACCCACCAAACCCACAATGCAACATCATATTTTTTATTTTTAAATTCATATATTAATTTAATAAATAAATTTTAACATTTAATTTAAAACTATAAAATAATAAAATGCAATTAATAAATAAAAATCACAAATAACATTAAATTAAAAACCCACACCATTACAAATTAAAAAAAAAAAAAACAGGGAAATGAAATCCTAAATACGGAATATTAAAACCTAAATAACGGAAATGAAATCCTAAATACGTTAAAAAACCTAGTGATCCAAGGTAGCTATGTATGTATGCTCAATGTGGTCTACAAGATCCGAAAGAAGTTTTTGGTGAATTCCTTGATTGCGTATTTTGAGAATCATATCATCGCTAACTTCTACTTCGGTTGGGAGATATGGATCATGTACTGGACACATAGCCTTACCTTCATCCTGGAGGATCATGTTGTGTCATATGAGGCAAGCGTACATGATATCTTTACATCGATCGAGATCGATGGACCGAGCAATCTGTCTGATAATAGCCCATCTTGCTTTTAGTACGCCAAACGCTCGTTCAACGTCCTTTCTTGCCGCTTCTTGGGCCGCCTTGAAACACTTCTTTTTGGGGGTATCTGGGTGTGAAAATTATTTCACAAATGTTGCCCATTTAGGGTATATCCCATCAGCAAGATAGTACCCATGCTTGTATTGTTTCCCCTCCAAAACAAATGAACATGATGGTGCTGCACCAAGAATGGTATTGTTGAATAATGGTGATTGGTACAAAACATTTAGATCGTTGTTGCCCCAGGCGAAACCAAAATATGAATGTCATATCCACAAATCATATGATGCTACTGCTTCAAGTATAATTGTAGGATACATGTGATCACCTCTCATATACTGACCTTGTAGATGCGTTGGACAACTCCGCCAATCCCAATGTGTACAGTTAATGCTACCCAGCATGCCAGGAAATCCATGTTTGGCTTCGTGTGCAGCATACAACAGTTGAATGTCGTTGGATGTTGGTCTGCGCATGAATTCTGCACCATATAACTGAACAACACCATAGCAAAAGTTGTAGAGGCTTTCATGAGATGTTCGTTCTGACATATTAAAGTACTCATCAAGTGAATCGGGGGTGCTACCGCCCCCCAATTGGCGGATTGCCGATGTGTATTTATGCAATGCAATGAAACCTTTAACTCCACCGGCATTATAAGATGTCTGAAAATATGGAAAATTCATTTCCAAGTCTTCAACATCCACACAAACAGTGTTCTACTCATCTGCAACCTATTTCTGAAATTAACATCCCCAAACTTTGAATTGGGGACAAAATAATCTTGAATGAGCTGCTTCTCAGCAGCTTCTCGATCCGAACGAGGAGTGCTAGAACTTGCAGTAATGTGGAACAAAAAAATGCAGCTTCAGCAACAGTTGCGATCATATTGGCATCGGTTGATGAATCAGACGATGATGATACGTACTGCGTAGGTTCATCCAGTAGTTTGCTGTGAACATACTTATCGGAAGAACTGAAAGAATCGGAAGAACTGAAAGAATCGGAAGACCTCATTTCAATTTAAAATAAAATTGAAATTGGGATAACAAATGAGGGTTTTTTTTGGAAAGGGGTAAAAGAGAGTGAATGTTGAGTGGAAGAAAGAAGGGTGAATGTGTGATTTTTTAAGGAGTGAAGATGTGGTATTTATAGAGATGAGGGGATGGTAATTTTTAAAAGAATAAAATGTTTTTTATTGAACACCAAAGGAACTAAAATTGAATATTTCATAAAATAAATCAAACCCAACTTGTTCTCAACACATAACCCAAAACAGGAGCCAAATGATTACTCCCAAAGCTGAAACTTAACCTCTATGGTTAGAGAAATTCCTTGATGAAGAATACTTGTAGCACAAGAGTTGATAGAAAAACCAAAATGTTGCAAATTAAACTAAAACTAACCAACTATGAATTGTAAAATTGAAATACTACGAAATTGAGTCAAAGATTCCAGAGTTTCACTCAATTGATCAGTCTTCGCTCCCTGAAATTGGACCTAGAAGCCTCTATTTATAGTTGCAATATGCCAATATCTGGTGGCTCGCGCCGCCAACTATAGCTTTTCGCATCACGAGTCCACCTTATCCCTGTTTCTTCGCGTTTTGAAATTCAAGTAAACTTCAGATCACGTTATTATCCACCACTTGGCGCCGCAAAGACCATTGCCCCGCGTCGCGAGTTTCTGTACCTTTATCCTTCATTTTTCATCTTTATCTTTACGAATTTTACACTTTAAACCCTGTATTTTAACATAAATTCCAGAAAAAGCAACTTGCACTAAAAGTGAGCATTATTAGTCCTTTTACACAGATAAAATAACTAAAACACGACCCAATAACGCGTAAAATATGCAATATAAAAGCGCGTTATCAAACACTCCACACTGGTGCTTTGCTTGTCCCTAAGGAAAATAGAGCTTTTAAGAACTTGTATAAAAAACTTAAACTTTCTTGAAAATCCTCAGTTTCATATTTATTGTTACCTTTCAAAATTATGTTTAAAATCAATTTTTGAAAAATGACCAGAATACCCTTGGGACTCATGACTTTCTAAAGAACTCTTGATTACAAACTTTCCGTTTATAATTATGCAAACTTACTCGTTTAAATTCTAAAGGCCGCTAAAGAGAATTTCCATGACATTCTATGTTGTCCATGTAACGAGCTTTCAATAACAATATCCAAGATCAATTGACCTTAGGTAATGAGGTGAGGGAAACCACCCTTTTCATGTCTACCGGCTTGAACAACACATGCCACTAATTGAAATTTCTTTCCCAAATTCCAAACCTATGGTATTTCTAAATCAAAAACATTTTCTATAATTACAATTCATTGAAATTGGGATTACAAATGGGGTTTTTTTTGGAAATGCGTAAAAGAGAGTGAATGTTGAGAGGAAGAAAGAAGGGTGAATGTGCGATTTTTAAGGAGTGAAGATGTGGTATTTATAGAGATGAATGGATGGTAATTTTTAAAAGAATAAAATATATTTTTTTTTATTTAAGTCTTGGGTTCACCGAGTTTCACCGTCTCCCATTCGAACCTGCTAGGCACAAAATCGTGCGATACCAACGGCCTCGAAGCCGCTTGAGCCCGCCCTCTACTTCATCTTATGCAATTTATTTGTGTGTTTGCTTTTTGGTGGGTTATGGTGCCTGTATGTGTGTAATGGACGACGGGGGTAAAATAAGATATGATGGTGGGTGACTGGGTGTATAAATGGGATATTTGAAAACGCAATTTTTTTTACTATATATATTACTTGCACGACTTGTCCCTTTTTGTAACTTTAATTTCTTTAGTTACATAAGATGGGTGGCAGATTTTCGCTTATTAAAATATAGTCATAAATATCTATGTTTTGAATAATAATAATAAGCCATCGGTTTTGCATAAATGCATTAAGTAAACGCTCATAGGATCCAAATAAACATTATTTTAAATTCAATAATTGATAGGTGATCATGTGTAGTTTTTTTCTCTTATCGTTGTTCGATCCAACGTATACATCGTTTGTACTTTCTTTATAACAATTTTCTATTCTTATAGCGTCGTGTTTTAATTGTCATTACTGCAATATTATATTATCAAGACGGTCCGTGAACAAGTGTCGGATATGCGACCATACAAGACCCGTATCGCGAATGGGGTTTGTAAAATCTTTTACGTACATTTATTATTTACACCGAAATGTGATACTTTGAATAAGTTGTGAGATTTATGCTTATCCGTTAGTCTGATTAGTGGATTAACCATTTGGCCATTTACCCTTATTTGCGACCTTAGCAATCAATCTGAAGACAAAAGTAATGTTCGATACTTTGAGTTCATGTCACGTAAAGTCAGCAAGTTGCAATTTTCAAACGCTGAGCAGAAGCTGCGCAGAAAAAAGTTTTATGCAGCATAACACCGTGAACAAAATTTTGAATTCACCCATTCTCATTCAAATAGAAACATGATGAGACTCATTGTTGAGAACAAGTCCTATTGAGAATCATTGCACTTGTGAATAGGGGTGCAAATGAGCCGAGCTGGCTCATAAGCTATCCGGGACCGGCTCGCTAAAAGCTCGGCTTGAGACCGATTTTAAACGAGGCCAAGCCGAGCTCGAGCTTAATATAAGGCTCGTTTATTAAACAAGCTCGAGCCGAGCCTGTGTCACCAAGCTCGATTAGGCTCGCGAGCCCTAAACGAGCCTATATATAATATAATATTTATTGTATTTTTATATATATTAAAATTAAAACGTATTTAATTTGCTTATGGATGATTTAATTACATTTTAGGTTGTTTGTATTTTGGAGTTTGAATATTTTGTATTATGCGCCTTTTGTTTGTTTTAGAATTTAAGTTATTAAGTAAGTTGTTATTTTCCTGCATTAGAGTAAATGAGCTTCTTAACGAGCTCGAACCGAGCTTAAGCTCATTTAGGTTTGTTAAGAAATAAAAGAGCGAGCCCGAGCCCGAGCCCGAGCCCGAGCCGAGCCGAGCCGAGCCGAGCCGAGCCTGTATATTTCTTAACGAGCCCGAGTCGAGCTTGGGTCCATAAAGCTCGAGCCCGAGCCGAGCCCGAGCCGAGCCCTGTATCTTTCTTAACGAGCCCGACCCGAGCTTGGTCAGGCTCGAGACCGGCTCGGCTCGTTTGCACCCCTACTTGTGAAATATCTTTCTAAATATAATTTATTGTTTCGTGGAACAAATGAAAATTTGTATAAAAAAGTAATGGAAACTTTTGAGGAGCAATTGAGATGTTGGAAGCGTTTGACCCAATTATGACAGAACATGTGTGACATATCACAAGTGATGACATTTATGTACATTACATTAGCCACAAGATCTAAAACGAGTAGATACTTTTACTATCTCACGAAATTAAAAGAGATATCATTAATAAGATAGAGGAAGCAAAGTGTTGCTATGTTATACTTGAGTATACCCCTAATACAAGTCACCAATAACATATGTCTTTAATAGCAATGTAAGTAAAATTCTCCTCTAATTTTGTTATTGTTGAAGAATCATTTTTAAGTGTTTTCAATTTTGATGTAAGATACCACTTGTAAAGGGTTCTTTGATATTACATATGATGAATTAAACTCTCTTGATCTTGATTTTGATGATATGCATGGGCAAGGCTATAACAGTGGATTAAATATGAGAGAAAATATCAAGGAGTTTAAAAGATATTTTTAAAGATAAACCCTAGAGCATTTTATACTAAATGTGATTGCCATAATCTTATTCTTTTAGTGTGTGTTACATGGCTAACCGTTGTGGTAAATATGGAGAATTTTTAGGAGTCATACAACTAAGGATGAGAATCGGTCCGGACCCGGACCGAAAACCGAAGAACCGACAACCGATTTTATAGAAAACCAAGAACCGAGAACCAAACCGAATACCCCGGTTCTGGTTTCGGTTCGGTTATACAATGTAGTGTGCTATTAAGAAATGTGTTCGGTTCCGGAACCGACCGAACCGGACCGAGAACCGATTTTATGGGAAATGGAGAACCAGGAATCGAACCGGATACACAGTTCCGGTTCCTATTTGGTTCCGGTTCCGGTTCGGTTCCCGGTCCGATCTGGTTCTCCGGGTCAAAAGCTCATCCCTACATACAACGTGTCTACACATCATTTTCAAATTATACTACAAGGAGGAAAATTTTGAAAGACAATATTAAAGGTTTGACTCCTAAGTCATTGTCCGCCACTCGTTGGGCAAGCCGTGTTGACAGTGTTAAGGTTATTGGACTACAGCTTCCAGATATAAGAGAAGCTCTACTTGAAGTTGCAAAAAATGACAAAAGTACTAAAATCCAAAGTGATTTAAATCTCTAGAAAACAACGAGCTTAGTGAATTTGAGTTTTTGGTATCAATATTTATTTAGTATCATATATTATGCAAGGTGAACTTTCTCAACAAAAAGTTAAAATAAAAAGATATGTTTCTCGATTTTGTATTAAAGATGTGAATATGTTGCATGGTTCTCTAAGACGATTATGATGCTAAGGAGCTTTCGATTGAAATAAATACTAATATGGTATTTCCTTAAAGCTGCCCCTTCGTAGAAAAAACCAATTTGATGAGAATTCAAGTGATCAAGATGTCATATATTCTGCCGCATGAAAATTTAAAGTTAATTACTTTTTATATATAGTTAATTAAGTGAGCAATTCTATTAAAGAATATTGGAACTATAGACAAATTATGAAAATATATTTTGTATTTTGTTTCCAAAAAAATTGAAGGAATTTGATGACAAAGGTCTTTTTGAAGCTGCACTGAAGTATGGTGAACGATCGGGTATCGATGCCAATGAACTTTATATAGAGGTAAAGTTGCTTGACAAGTTATACTACCAACCTTAATGATGTTTTAAAATATATGAAAAAAGTCAATTGTTTTCTTAATGCAAATATTTCCTATATAGTATTGTTGACTATTATAGTAATGAAGACACCTGCAGAAAGAAGGTTCTCAAAACTGGAGTTGTTAAAGTCTTACTTACCGTCAGCAATGTCATAAGAAATATTTAATGCATTGACAATGATATATATGGTGAATGATATAGTATAGAGTATTGATTATGAAAAGTTGACGAACAACTTTACTTCTCTGAATGCAACGAGAACCTCACAATTCATTTAACTATGTAAGATTATCTATTGTACTACCATTTTTGTCTTTATTATTGTTATAACAATCCATATATTGTTGAAAAACTTTAATTTTATATATATATATATATATATATATATATATATATATATATATATATATATATATATATATATATATATATATATATATATATATATATATATATATATATATATATATATAGGGTCCCGTTCCGGTGAGGACACCAATTTATGTGAGGACGGCGAGGACAATTCTCGTCCAATTAACTTCATTAAGGGCGTTTACGTCAAAAAAAAGTGACAGTAGGCCTGCTGCTGGGCGAATTGGGCTAATTCACATGCCAAAGAAAAACTGAAATCTTGGGCTGCAAGAAAATGGGCTTCTACTGGACTGAAAGTTACGCTGAGCCCTAAATCAGCGTCTTCTTCCTTCCGCATAATTCTTCTGATCGTGTTCTTCGTTGCTTCATTGATTAATCGTTTTGCTTCAACTATTCCAAGAAATTGAAGATTACGATTCATTCTGGTTAGCTTATATACAACATATTTTGATTAATTGTCCGATTGTCAACATGCATTGAAGATTACGATCGAATGCTCTGTTTTTTTTATTACGAACATCGCATCTGTCTAAGCTCAATTGTTGCAAAATCATCAACCTTTTGTTCTTTTTTTGCTGTGAATGTTACTAAATATGCAAAATTAGTATGAATCAATGAAATTACTTCGTAAAACTTCACAAAATTTGTAAAATTGATGTACGATCATATGCTTTATTCCAATGGAGATTCATCTTTGAATGCTTGATTACTACAAATTAACAAATTTTTTTTTATGTTTTTACCTTTTAATGTTACTAAATATGCATAATTTGTGTTTATCAATCAACATGCTTCTTATAAATACAGTAATTTAGGTTTTTCATGCTTCATTTTTGTCTGTTGCTTGAATTTTAGTTTAAAAACTAGTTTTTATTTCAAAAAGTCTGTAATTTGTATAAAATCATGGAGTAAACATAAAAAAATGTTTCAATTTTTTGATAAACTTCACATTGATGGACATTGATAACAGTAACTAATCATCAAAAATTGTTTTCAGTTGTTTCATGAACAATGTTGAATCAATGCGATTGTCTATAATGTTTTCTATACAAAACAATCAGGTATGGATGAGACTTCAATAAATGTGGAATCTGCAATGCATGTTGACAATCAAGTAATATGAATAACTGACGTGCACGCAGAGGTCGTCATGCGGTCAAAAATAAGAAATAACCTAACATTCACTAGTATAGTGGAGTCAGGGTCGATCCACAGGAGCTACGTGGTTAGCCTAGATGAGAGATTACCAACTAATAGTGTCACGGCTATAGTCGGAGGAACTAATTTCTATCTTTCTACCTTGAAACAATATTCAAACACCCAAGCCAAGCTTAGCTATGTCCAAATGACCTAGTTACTTTCTGAACTCAGAAGTACATCTCTGAATCAGAAGCAATTGAAGGCATCCAAACTAGCAAAACCAAGCGTAGCATAAACTAGCTAATAACCAAAAGTTCTATGAAACAGTTAATAGCCAAAATTTAATGCTCAACCTAACCAAGTTAGCTACTGTTTTCAGCAAAGGGAAACAGTCCCAACCAAGTCACAAACAAAATCCAAACACAAACTAACATCCAAAATACCGAAAAACCAATGTTAACATTAACCGAATGATTTCATTCACCAAAACCAATATCCAAACATCAAATCAGTAACCAAACACTACTAAAAACAGAACCCTAAGCTGAAGATCAATGGTTGTCACACCCAAAGATTCAACTCAAAGCTTACAAATGTTTAACTAAAATGAAATAAAATCTAAAACATGAAAATACCAAATGATGGCTTCTGAAATGGAATCCTCGAGTCAAAGAGCTTCTAGGTCGATGTTTACCCCCGGTCTTTGCTAGGGTTTTCGGCTGGAAATGCCTCTATTTATAGTTGCAAATTTCCCGTGACCGCGCCGCGCATAAGTAAAATCCGCGGCGCGCGTACTTATCCGTTCCCCGTTTTTTCGTCATTCAAATGTGTTCCACCGCCTTACGTCCGCGTCGCGCAGAAGATAAATCCGCGGCGCGTGTACGTCTTCTCTTGATTTTTCATTCTTTCCATACTTTTTCCTTTTCTACACTTTTAGTCCCTGTTTCTGTTCTTTTTCTCCAGACAAGTCCTGGCACGAAAAGTGAGAATACCCATGCATATTTGATATAATTTTACCAAGAACAGGGCTCAACAACGCCTAAAATACTTGATATCACTAGGCGTTGTCAATAACCACAACAGAATATGCAATTTTTGAATCTTTTTCTGGAAACATTAGATCTTCTTCTACAAACATTGAATATTCTTCTGGAAACATTAGATCTTCTTCTGGAAACATTAGATCTTCTTCTGGATATATAGATCCTTCAGTGGCAAATATTGCATCTTCATCTACTTATAGGCATGATCCACTTAAGTATATAAAAGATGGAATAACATATTGGATTCCAGACGTGGATAACAAACCATATGAAGGACAAACATTTGCTACATTTGAAGAAGGTTTAGCTTTTTACAAGGAATATGCACGTAAAAGTGGTTTTGAAACCAGATTATCAACTACAAAAACAATAAACGGAGTAGAAGGTTATGGAAGAAGATACATTATTTGCAACAGGGAAGGCACTAAAAAGAAGATTGAATATGATACTTTGCAACACCGAAAAAACAAAAACGTAAACGGGCTTCATTTAGACAACAATGTGGAGCATTTGTGAGACTAAGGGTTAATAAGGAAAAAAAATCTATGGGAGATATACAAAATTAACGAAGCACACAATCATAGATTTGTTGATGTAGAGGATCAACATTTTCTAAATTCTGAAAGAAGAATCATGTATACACAAATGAAAACCATAAATGATATGTTGAATATCAACATGGGGCCAGCTGCTGCATTCAAATACTTTAAACAATCAAGAGGAGGTTTTGAGAATATTGGGATTACAGAAACAGATGCTAGAAATTTCAAGCGAGATTTGAATCAATATAAAGAAGAAGCAGATGCAGATTTTGTAATAGAAAATTTCACTAGGAAAAAGGAATGTTTACAAAACTTTTCCTTTGACTATAGTATTGGAAGTGATGGTGAATTAACAGGTTTGTTTTGGGCAGATGAGAAGTCAAAAAGAAATTATTATGCATTTGGAGATGTTGTCTGTTTTGATGCAACTTACAGAACAAACAAGTAAGTATATCTTAATTTATCTAATCTTTTTGAATCATTCCAAATAATCGTATAAAAATATTTCTTTCTTTCCCATCACAGATACCGTATGATATTTGTGCCATTTACTGGTATAGATAATCATAAGAGATGTATAACTTTTGGAGCTGGGTTGTTATCAAGTGAAAGCATTGAATCATACAAATGGTTATTAAATAATTTCAAAACAGCTTTTGGAAAAGAACCAAACGTTATTGTAACAGATCAAGACCCTACTCTTCTACAAGCAGTACCGGCTGTATTTACGTCTGCTAGACATAGATTATGCATGTGGCATATATCCCAAAAGTTTACGGAAAAGGTTAGCAAATTAACTTTTAAAATTTTTTGGATCATACATAAATAGAGGAAAATATTTTATTGTATCATTTTATGATTCAAACTTTGATGATCCATACTATGAATAAAAATTTATAGTTGCATTATGGATCATGCGTAAATAGAGGAAAATATTTTAATGTATCATTTTATGATTCAAACTTTGATGATCCATACTACACATAAAAATTTATAGTTGCATTATGGATCATGAATAAATTTAAATAAAATTTTATTGTATCATTTTATGATTCAAACTTTGATGATCCATACTACACATACAAATTTATAGTTGCAGTATGGATCATGAATAAAAATAAATAAAATTTTATTGTATCATTTTATGATTCAAACTTTGATTATCCATACTATGAATAAAAATTTATAGTTGCATTATGGATCATGAATAAATTTATAAAAATATTTTATTGTATCATTTTATGATTCAAATTTTTGATTATCCATACTACACATAAAAATTTATAGTTGAATTATGGATAATGAATAAATTTATAAAAATATTTTATTGTATCATTTTATGATTCAAACTTTGATGATCCATAATACACATACAAATTTATAGTTGCATTATGGATCATGAATAAATTTAGAAAAATATTTTATATTGTCATTTTATGATTCAAATTTTTGCAGCTAGGAGGTAAAATTGATAAAGCAGATGTCTTGAAAGAATTAAACAACCTCATTTGGAATGAAACAATAAAGAAAGATGAGTTTGAATCAAGCTGGAAAACCATAGTGGAAAAGTTTGAACTCAATGGAAACAACTGGTTTAATACCATGTATAACATGAGACACTTATGGATTCCAGCATACTTCAAAGAATGCACATTCTCTGGATTAATGAGGACTACATCAAGATCGGAAGCAGAAAATTATTTTTATGGGCTCTTATCCAACCCCGATTTGCATTTGGTTGATTTCATTACTCATTTTGAAACTGCATTAGAAGCACAACGATGTATTCAAAAGAAAAATGATCATGAGTCAAGATACACGACTCCTGATTTCAAAACTGGATTGAAAATTGAAGTTGAAGCAGCTCAATTGTTCACAAGAAATGTGTTTTAGGAAATTCAATCAGAAATGATCGCATCAATTAGTAGTTGCATGTCAACAAAACTAGAAGAAACGGAAGAAATGTCAACATTCACTATAAAAGATACTTACAAAAATCCAAAACATCATGGCCAATTTCAGGTAACTTATTTTCCTAAAACTTATATTATAATGCCTTATTAAGAAATTTTATTATTAATTTAATTGAACTCTTTTATTACAGGTTTCACTTTTTAAATCCGACTCAAAACTTCTTTGTTCGTGCTGTCGATTTGAATTATCAGGACAATTATGTAGACATTGTTTCTACGTACTTAGAATGGAAAGTGTAGAAATTTATCCAAAAGTTTATGTATCAACAAGATGGACAAAAGACGTCGTTCCACGATCTGCCTATGGTTTTAATCTGAGCAATGTACCTACAACAGAAAAGAAAGAAGAGATTCAAACAATCATAAGGGATTTATATTTTTCAATGAATTTCTGTATTGACAGGCTGGTAAATGATATTGAAAAATTGAAAATATTTAGAGACGAAATGAATGAGAAAAAGACAAATGTTGAAGACCAAACAAAAAATTCAAAGCCGATGAAGAACAAAGAAGTTATAGAATCTTTCATGGGAGTTGCGCAAAAAGGGAAAATAAATGTACTACCTCATAACCAAATCAACAACAAAGGAACAAGAACAATGAAAAAACGAATGAAAGGGAAAATGGAGATTGCTATAGAAGATGCTAAGAAGGACGGAAGAACTTGTCATAAGTGTGGCATGTACATCAAATATGGTGCAAAAGAAAAACATGATACACGTAATTGCCACAAATTCCAGATACAAGAAAAGACATAAGTTGTTTTTTACTTTTATATTTTTTTTCTTATTTTTAATAATGATTTTGTATTTGACTTTTTAGACTATGAAATGATTCAAAAAATGCATACATGTTTCTAATAAATATCCTTTCTATATTATCAAATATAAATATTTGGATCATGATCTAAATATTATATGATAAACCTAGTACAAAAAAAAAATACACAATTTAGGTTGTGCATTGTAAACTTTTGTGATCTTAATGCTATTAATGGAAATTAACACATATGATCCATGATTCAAAATTTCATGATATTACTTATATGATGCATGATACAAAAACTTTATTTATGTATCATATAATACTATATGATCCATGATTCAAAATTTCATATGAACATATTTATATGTGATTCATGATTCAAAAATAATATGATACAAAAATTATTCATGCACCATATAACCACAATAGCTATTAAACAAACCACCATTCCAAAAAAATCTACAAATATTTTTGGATCATAATCTAACTACCCTTACAAGTCAACAAATAATAACAACAACCATTTATCAACAACTGATTATAATAAAACATACATAAGTTTATATACACATCATAAGTTTATATACACATCATACCTTCAACACCAAAAGATTATCCATCATCTATCCATCTACACTTAGACTAAAGTATTTTTCAATCATACAATCCGCATCAGAAATACACCAAAATAACAAAAAAAACACCAAAATAACAAAAACCACATTCTACATTAACACCAAACCGTACCTAAGCCCTTCTATAACTCCACACACGGATGAAATCAACGTAATCTTCAAAATAAAATTCTTGATGCAAACGAAGATCCTCCAAACGATAGCTCTCATGACGCATACCCTCCATCATATAGTCAAAATAAACTCTATAAAATTTCCCATCTTGACGATTAGCATCATAACGGCGGTACTTTCCTACCCACCAACCGTCGTTGTGCCATACATCGACAATGTCACCAGGATAAAATTCCACATCCACAGCAGCTGGATAAGGACGAACATTGTCAACACTAATAATTTCCTCCAATGGCGTTGCATCTTCACTATCAAACAATGTCTCATAACGAACGCCCAAATAATTCAAAGACTGACTTCTAATAGTAACAGCATAATAGGAATTCTCAAATCCCTGTTCAGTACCAAGAACCTCAATACGTTCACCAAGGTGATACCCGTTAAACACCATCCTACAAATACAAATAAATTACAATCAGATACTAAAATAAAGTAAAAAATCAATAATGATACATGTGTTGTTCAACAAACATTATAATATAACATTTAGAAGTCCACCTATAATCATCAACAAACAATATGTGGAAGACGAATTATAAATTAGACAATTGATTAAATATCTTTATGATCATTATGTTCTTGAAAAAAAAACTACTTTTGTGGAAAACTTTTCATTTTGAGGAATATGAAGTACCTGGTAATTTTATACTTATAGGAGAAAGAATATATGATCCCAAAATATTAGTTTATCATTCAGGTTCATTTTTGTGGTCACTATCTAAATCATGTTATGCTTAGAACAACTTACATTAGATTTTTGATTCTCATAAACCCTAGAAATTAGGTTTTTGCTAAACTTGTGAATTCAATGCAATTAATGAATCATTGCAAATGTTTTGGATGAAAGAAACCACTAATGGTTTTTTACTAATGATTACAATCTTCCAAGTGAGAACTAGAACTCATTGGGAGTTAGAATGGTGGAATGGAATCAAGGATTCCAATGGTATGAAGTTGCAATTATGATTATGAGAAGCCAATGGAATGATTCTTTTTGGAAGACCATGTATGCAAGTTCTACTTAATGGGAATTACTTGGAGCACATAACTTATTCATAGGCCTTGATTAAGAACCCTAGAACTCCCATGATCTTTGCTTTTTAAGAAAAAACCCTAATTAACTAAATACAAAAATAGCACCAACATGGGTATCCATACAACATCCACTATAAGAAAAACCATTGATCTAAACGATTCCTCTAATATATATGCATCACATTGTACATGAATTCAATGCCACACGTTCATGCGGAAATATAATGAAAACAGAGAACAATCGAAATAAAACTTGCCCACTGTAGATCAGAAGAAGAAAGTATGTTGATTGGGATCGAGAGCACAGGTAATTGCTAAAAAGTCAAGCAATTCTCTCTTTTTCGACTGATCTCTCCATGGACTAACCACAGGTAATAGCTGAAAATTCGTTTCCCCAAAATTATATAACTCTTAGCAAAGTAGGTTGTACTCCACGCGCTTCATAAAGTTTGTATAATTTAGATGGCATTTAAAACACAAAAAAACTTTAGCTCAGTTAGTAGCTAGGGAAATACGCCTCTTGAACATATCCATAGATCGCCTGTTCGAATCTTACTTTCACCACCCACTGTAGAATTTTTGTTTTTCACTTTAAACAATGTAGCATTTTTTCTTTTTCACTTTAAGCCAAAACATATTTACAGTTTTCACCCAGACATCCTTTTACAATTTAGAAACAACATTTTTTTTGCACTTTAAGCAAAAAGTATATGTTATTTAAAGTTTTTACCCTATATCTTTTTTTAATATTTAGAAACTACATTACTTTTATTTTTTAAAATTGGTCCATTTACTTGAATTATAATGTTGTTTCCTAACTTTTGTTTTTTTTACATATTTATAGTTTCATGATCCATAAAATACAAATAATGATACAAAAGTATCATGATCAATGCTACATATATAAAAAATATTTTTGGATCATTATTTAAACTAAAAAATCAGTTTACTGTATATAAGACATAACAATACAAAATGTATAATGATCCATAAATACAAATAATGATACAAAAATTTTAATGATCCATATTAGAACAAATGATACAAAAGTATCATGATCCATAACTAGCTTTACTTCTAAAATATATTTTTCTTTTTTTTAATATTTAGAAACTACATTACTTTTATTTTTTAAAATTGGTCCATTTACTTGAATTATAATGTTGTTTCCTAACTTTTGTTTTTTTACATATTTATAGTTTCATGATCCATAAAATACAAATAATGATACAAAAGTATCATGATCAATGCTACATATATAAAAAATATTTTTGGATCATTATTTAAACTAAAAAATCAGTTTACTGTATATAAGACATAACAACACAAAATGTATAATGATCCATAAATACAAATAATGATACAAAAATTTTAATGATACATATTAGAACAAATGATACAAAAGTTTTATAACCCATGCTACAAATATAAAAAATATTTTTGCATAATGATCAAATAAAAACACAAATGGTTCATGATCCATAAATACAATAATGATACAAAAACTTTCATGATACATAATACGATAATGATACAAAAAGTTTTATGATCCATCATACAACTATAAAAAATATTTTTAGATCATGATCTAAGCTAAAAATATTTTCATGGTACGTATAACCAACATACATGGATATTTCTTATCAACTACTAATCTATGTATCAACACAAGAATAAATAACTAAGGCTATTTTAATAATGCAACTTGACAAAATTGTTCAAAACAAACAAGTTTCACAACTCCAAGCTAATATTAAAACACACTATCCAAAACAACACAAGTTTCACAAATTGTTCAAAACAGACAAATTGTTCAAATCACCAACATTAAAACACACTACCAGTTCTAATGGTTGGCCAAATCACCAAAAACATTATCCAAACACAACAAACATACCAAATTACTATACTTCAACAGACTTAATCCTCGCAGAAACTTCATCCAAATGCCCTTGACTGTAAATCTTCTTCTTCATATGCCGTGACAACATATCATACTCCTCCAAAGTGCTCAAAAACGACGCTTTACATAAGTTTGAATCTGATAACACGATCTTAGCAACATATTTCTTTCTCATTTCTAACAATTGAGATTTCTGGCTTGTACACTCTGGCAACAAATCACCATCAAATCTTTCTACTCCACCACCCCGGTAAACCTCCATATGCCTCATCAGAAATAATCCACAATCAGCATCATTATCTTTAGTTTGCCATTCAAGATCAAGCCTTTCAATCTTCATAGAGTTTAAAGCATTCAGTCGACGATGACCGATTAAACTCAGATATTGCTTGAACATTGTTTTCTATATTAAAAAAAACATTTCAACAACTTATCAAAATAATGCAAAAAATAAAAAAATACAAAAAACACAAAAAAACCAAAAATTACCAAATTATCGAAAAAAGTCCGATCTTTGGCTGGAATCCCTCCTGTTCCCAATTGATTGTCAATAATTTCCATTTTTTCTTTTACTAAATCAAAACAAACCAAAACGTAATGTTCTTTCCTAAGAATAGGAAAAAATACCTGTTTAAAAAATTTTATATAGAAATTGTATTAAAACATAAAATGTAAAATTAATAAAATATACCAAATTTGTCGTATCGAATTTGTTCACATTCGGGAACTTTACCAAATACACACGAACCCTTTCAACAAACCTCAGATTTAAGCTTTCATCATTTTTAAAAACAATATTTGTCTACAAATATATAAATATGAAACAAGTTAGTTAATTTATAATATAAATAAAACAAAAAAATAATAAAAATGTATCATACCATCAATGAGCAAGGCATAAAAAATCTTCATGCAGCAGTGTGGCTTTTTGATTTTTCCAATTCATTCAAAAAGGATGACCATATGTCAATAACACCACAATGAATCCTACAACCGGGTATCATAGATTCCATCACCGCTCTTATACCAATAGAACCATTAGATGATTCAAATATTTTTTCCCTAAAAAAACAAATGAAAATATTAATTTTACTGAACCAAAAACTAAAAATAAATAACTAAAAAAATTGAAATACCTAGGATCACGAATGGCAAGAAAGACACTACCAGCAACCCTTTCTTCATTACGACTTACCTTTTCACTCGAATCAACAAATTTTGTATCATATGGAGAACAAAGGGATGGTGCAGACTTAATTTTTCTTTTTGGTCTGCTAGGGCCAGCTTCAACATTAAAAGATCGAATAGGGATTGGTGATAAAATTGTTTGATCACTTGTCTTTGTAACTGAACTACCGATTTGAATTGCAACTTTTGGAGTTATGAAATCAACATTTACTTGAACTTCTTGCTTACCCAAATGAATTTGACTAATAATCTTACTAGCCTCAATTAACTCTTCATCTGAAATTTCTTCTTGAACACCAACACTTCCTACCAAACCTTCACTAACAACTACAGGAGTAGTAGATTGTTTTGCAATAACTGAAAGAGCATTTCTCTCAATCTTAGCACAAAAATTTTGATCATCGAGTAATTGTGTCACAGAAAGCTCGTTTTCTTTACCACTGGTTCCTTCTTCATTCAAATCATTATCCTTTTCTGGAGTAACATCATTGAAATCTTCATCATCAACTAGTACAATCTTTTCATGAACCTTGTTGAACTCTACATTACGCTTTGTAGCATATTCCAAAATCTCCTGATTACCTGGGAATTGATCCCAGGAACGTCTAATCCACTCATCAATGCTTGATTTGGATTCAAAATATTTTTAAACACACTATTCAACTTTTCTTTAAAAGACTGAAATTTTTTTTGCATCATTAACAAATACATCACCAAATAACAAATGAAGTATGAGATAATGTTTGTCTAAAATTAACAAATTAATAAATAATTACATACCTCTAAAGATCTTGAACCATCTAAAATAACATCAAAATCAGAATTATGATCAATAGACTTTACCACCTCTTCACTTACATCATACTTTTCTCTAACATCCTTCTCACTTATATCTTCAACAACCTTCTTCCCTTTGTCCAAGATAACATCATCTGATTTAGAAAAAATAAACAATTATTAGTAAAATATCAGACATTAATTATAAAACAAAACACATATCTTACCTTTAACTTCCTTATCTAATGTCTTCTTCCTTACACTTGATTTCATTTTTTTAGATGAAACATTCACCTTCTTCTTTTCCTGAATCTTCTTTTTCTCCTTCATCTTCTTTTGCTTCTTACTTTGTCTAACCACATTGCCATCTGAAAAAAAATATAAAAAAATAATTAAAAATTAAAATAAAATGTAATAAACATTTAAAAATTATAAAAATATAACATCAACCTGTTTGTGAATCATCATCATTTACATTATCTTTGTATGTTTCTATAACATCAACATCACCAAAATGTTGTAAACTTTTCAACCTATTACCAACTCTTTTCACAGTCCAATAAGATGTAGCTGGATACATTCTTTTAACAGAAACATCAGAACGCAACTTCGTGCAATGAAGGTATAATAACTGCAACACGTAAAAACAAAGTTTGCATCATTAATTAAACAAAAAAAAAAGAACAATGTGATACAAAATTATAAATTTAAACTTACCATAAGAAAGGAAACTGGACCAGCATATTGTGTTTTTTTGAATTAAGATTCAAACCCTTATTGCTTTCTTTCAAGCATTCAATCATAAAACCACACCAATCAAACTCTTTTACATTAAGATGTACATTAAAATTCTCTAAAAACTTCTGGTTGCATGTACCCATTGCTGGAGCATCGATCATAATAGTAACATAAGCAACCAAAAAGTTTAGTATGAACATCTCACCAAAATCAGTGCTTTTCTCTAAAAAGTTTTTCAAATCAACTAACCTAATTCTCTCTTTGTCCTTACCGAACTGATCCCTCCACTTTTTAATTATAGGATCACCAAAACGGCTTTTAATAGGTAAAATCATCGGGATGTTACCCATAGGTAATCCATATATATCATGAACACTCTTCTTTGTGATGTGAATGATTTGATTATTCACACACAAGACATTTCTTTTCTCATCATAGTTCTCCAGAATCCAAAAACATAATTCCCTTCCAAATTTTTTTACTACAAAATCACTTATAAATCCAAAACCTATTTCATTCACTGTAGATTTCTGATTATCATTAAATGAACTAAAGATCTCTGAAATCAAACAAGATGGGTTCCTAAAAGCAATACCACCTTTCTTCACATGAACTTGAACTTCATCAAACATCGGTTGAGAAACAAAATCATCGTCACTGCTATTTCTTTTGAAGAACTTATAATTTTGCCCTTTTTAACTTTCACTGGTTTACTGGAAGAAACTTCAACTACATTTTGAGCCTCTAATGTTGATTTTCGACTTGAAGAAAAATCAACATAACTAGCTTTACTTTTAGATTCTAGATGAACAGACTTTCTCTTCCTCTTTTTAGAATCACCTACATATCAAACAAAAATATTAAAAAACAATAAATAACAATGCACTTTTGTTTCATCAGTTGCTTTTTGAATTTTACTTTCAAAATATCTTATTGTATCGTTGTACTTGATCTGTTTCATACCACAAGGACACCACATTGTACTTTGAGAAGTCTACATATTATAGAAATGTACTTTTATTAATATGTAAATTAAAAAATCCTACTTTCAGTTGTTCCTAACACAATCCCACAGCATTGTACTTTAATAAGTCTACAGATTATAGCAATGATACATATGTGAAACAAATCTACATAATTCGTTAAAAAAATAATGCAGAATAAGGTTTCACAAACAACTAATTAATTAACTAATTAACAAAATCAAACTTACATGTTTATCTAATATACAAAAAAAATCAAATAAACAACAATCTAAAACACCTCTTTTTAACAAAAATATGATACAAATAACTAGGGTTTCAAAAAAACACATATATATCATAATACAAACCACAAAACAAAACAAATAAACATATTAAATCAAGTAAATAAACTTACCTGATTCCATTTAACGAGTAATTTCGAAAAAAACGAAATCAGAAGAATGAGGAGACTGATACTTCGAATGCAAAACAAATTACAACGATCGATCCTGAAAAATAGAAATGTTAGGTTAAATATTAAGTTCGAATAAACACAAATCATAAGATTAACAACAAAAATATCAACAAAATGATATAAAATTCAAAAAAAAAAAACTCACAGAAGTTCTTAACAGATAAAGAGGACAATGTAGTGTGAACTTTGAACAAAATACGATCGATTCTCCAATATGTATGCTTCAAACACACATCGACTCGAAGATTACCAATGATTAGAGAAAAAAGAACGAGAATTTAGGATTAAGGGTCGACTGATTTTTGAAAGAACGACAGAATAAGTTCGATAACTGAAAGAGGGTTTAAGAATTCGCAAATGACAATCAAGCCCTCAAACTGCTTACCCTTTACCGGAAAAGTAACTCAAACTTCCAATAAATTACAAAAATGCCACCGCGTTAATATTAAAAAAATAAAAAAAAATTCAGAATTATCACAGCCACTATTTTTTCATATAGATGGTTAAGATTAGTCATCGCGGTCCTCACGAAAATAGGAGTCCTCACCCGATCGGTTTTCTATATATATATATATATATATATATATATATATATATATATATATATATATATATATATATATATATATATATATATATATATATATATATATATATATATATATATATATATATATATATGTGTGTGTGTGTGTGTGTGTGTATGTGTGTGCCTACTTTTAATTTTCGTATAGAGCCTTCAAATCGGGATTGTATATTTTAAGAAAGCTACCCAGTTATATATTGTTTCTATTTTCGCAAGAATATTTAATTTTTAGAAAATATTTTCACAAAAGTTTTCAATATTTAAGAGGTCATTGATGTTCTTGATCATGTATCAGACAAATAGTTAGAACCACCAATTTTGAAAAAGGATGTGATTCCTACATTTAAAAAATTGATTCGTCCATATAAAATATATGCTTAACTGACTTTTATGATATCTACAATATGTTGTATCTTAAATGGATGAATCAATCTATAATTAAGTGGAAGAATGTTAGGATTAAAGACTTCAAACAATATGTATTTTCTCATCTGATTTGATCATGGTTTAGTGAAAACGACAATAAGAAACAACTAAACAAGAACACAATGTTTTAAGTGGATTACTTTATCTAATCTGGTCAAGTTGTGTCACTAAAGAAATAAAGAAATTTCTTATTGATAATGAATGATATACAAAGTATTTACTATACTCCATAATATGTCCAGCTCACTCACTTAACACATGTCATATATGGTTTACAGTTTTAGAGATGTATTTATAGTGGGGAAGTAGATCTAATAAGAATGATAGTAAATCTTCCATCAACATGCTTTCTACAATAGACTAGCTGATGTGACAGGTTGTTGGCCATACATGATAGAATACCTTTCTACTCCTACATGTCGTCTATGCCTGACCTTGTAATCAATGTCAGATGACTCATGTGAAATAAAGTCTACAACTGCAAACTTGATCTTTGTGGTGCTGAAGCTACTTCTCATGCACACTGTCGCATCGACTGTTGAACCCATTGTCGCCCAAGTTGTTGTTCCGTACGGAGCGAGACTTGTTCAGGACTGCTGATCATTCTATCTAGATTGCTGATCCTTCTGGAGTGCGGACCCGTCATGACTGGCTAAATTAGTGTTGGATTAGGTGTCTAAGCCATGACTTATAATTTGTATTTATCTTATTAATAGAAGCAAAGTCCATTTGGGTTACCCTTGGTAGTCCAACCGGCATCAAGGTTAAATAGAGAGAGAAATAAATAGTTCGTTAATTTATTATGTGATAATAAATTAATGATAAACTAGTTTGGAATTAATTAGAATTAATTGGAATTAATTTGGAATTAATTAAAAGTGCAGGGGCTAAATTGATTATAAGTGCAGGGGATGGAATGCAATTGTTCAAAAGTTGAACACTATAAATAAGCCTCTCCCCATCACTTGAAAACTTGCACCGTTCCAAATCATCTCCTTGGAATTTCTCTTCTCTCCTTGCCATCTATAATCCTTCTCTAAGGTTTTATAGCGAGCCGTTCTTAATAAGAGGTTAAGACAGTTAACCTCTGCTTGGGCTTCTGGGTGTAATCTCATTTGAGGCAGGACACTTGTGCTGCTCGGCTTCAAGAATAAAACTAAAGGTTAGTTTTATTAATTATTTTATATAGAAATTTCTGTTAGTCGTTATTAGAAATTTCTGTTAGCCGTTAGAATTATTATTATATGTTCAAAGATAGAAAACATAGATCCTTTCTAGGTTGCATGTGAACTTAGGATTTTAGTTCATAGATTGCAGAAAACCTTACAGTGGTATCAGAGCGTTGCTTGTTTTCTTATTGAATTGTTATAATTGTTTAATTAAAAGATAAATTAAATCGTTTAACGGTTTAAATTTAATTTTAAAATTAAGAGTTAATTTTTGAAAAATTAAATAGATAAAACAGAAATATTTTAAAAGTTTAAAATACATCTTATATATATTATAATTAATAGTTAATATTTTATATATAAGATAAATTGGTTAGTCTTACCGTTAGTAGGCCTCATTCACAAAACTGTCCTATAAAGAGGGTATAAGGCGACTGCCTATAAAATGGTAGTCTAATGAGTATCCATTCTCACCCACCGCTCTCCTGGTCAGTCGAGTGTCGTTAGCCGAACGGGTTTGATGGGACCGCTAAAGCCTCTTAAAAGTAAAATTATATATTTGAAAGTACTAGAATCATTATAAAAATCCCAATCTAGTTACTTTAGAAAAATGAGAATTTGATGCTGACCCATGAAATTGCACATTGCACTTTATGAAACGTTGGTGGAGCGTGTGTGGTTTACCGGCACACCAATGGGGGTTCATAAAGAGTGGCAATGGGTGTCTCAGGTGTTATCATTGTTGATGGAGCGTGTGTGATTTACCGGTACATCAATTTGAGATGATAATGGACCCCGAGAGTACCAAGCTAATTTGCATGGTTATTCACACCCGGTTTGTGATCCTCGGCATCCCAGTCACAAACCGTGGGGCATATCCGAGATTAAACATGCTATTGAACAGTTCAATAAATCTCAAAAGAAACTAGGAATTCCATTTATAATAAGATTATTTTTCCGCGGTGGAATTGGCTGAATCGTCATTCGCCTACCTTTATAAAATTTGCTTATAGATTACGGCATCCCTCTTCTATGTTGCAAATTGTTATAGTTGGATCCTAGCCTTATTTTATATTGGGTTATTATAAGGACCGACAAGTATCTAATTAAACTTACATTCTTTTAAAGATGTCTTCTGCTGATCAATCCGCTCCCCACTCAAACTCCAGTGTTCCCTCTATCTTTTCACTGTGTTCCAAGGTTCAATTGAACGGGACAAACTATAATGACTGGATTAGAAATATCAAGATGGCTCTGAGGTACGAGAATAAAGAGTATGTCCTCGAGACCGAGCTTGTTGATATTGACTCTGAAACTGCTACTCCCGAGGAGATTGCCTCGTACCAAAAACATTCTGATGATGCGACCAAAGTGGCCTGCATCATGATCGCCACAATGAACCCCGAATTGCAAAGGATATACGAAGACTACTGACCCTTTGAGATGCACAAGGAGCTTGCGGAAAAGTTCCGCAAGCAAGAGCGCATCGAGAGGTGCGAGGTGGTCAAGGACTTCACGAACAGCAAACCTAAAGATGGAGAGTCCATTTGCGCTCATGTGCAAAGAATGCAAGGTTACGTGGAGCGGCTTAGAAAGCTTGCGATGCCAGTACCGGAGGAGTTGGCCGTTGACATAGTGCTTAACTCCCTACCGAGTTCTTATGACCAGTTCAGGCTGGCTTATCATTTGAACAACAATCAGGCTAACCTGACTGAGTTGCATCGCATGCTTCGAGTTGCTGAGGACGGAATGAAGGGTAAAAGTGTACCCTCGGTAAATCAGCCCGTCCTAGCCATTGGAAGTGGCAAAGGAAAGAAGAGGAAGGGCCCTCCTAAGCAAAATTGGAGGGAAAAGGTTCAGGTCGGGTCATCAAGCAATGGCTCGAGAACCAAGTCTACCCAGATTCCTTGTGTGGCCAACCCCAATGAAGCCAACTGTTTCTACTGAAAAGAGAAGGGCCATTGGAAGAGAAGCTGCCCCAAATACTTGCAGGATGTCAAGGATGGGAAAGTAAAGCCATCGACAGCAGGTATATACACTATCTCTAAAAACTCACCATCTTCTAATTCTTGGGTCCTTGATACAGGATGTGTTTTTCACATTTGTTCTGATCTGCAGGGCCTAAAGGAAAGTAGGGAGGTGGAGCACGGTAGACTGAACTTGATCATGGGCAATAGGAGATCGTCCCCTGTTACCAAGATCGGCGTTTACAGTTTAGTGCTTAGTAGTGATGTTAGTATAGAGTTAATTAATTGTTGCTATTCGCCAGAAATGGCAAGAAACATTATTTCATTTCACGCATTGTTCAGACAAGGATTTCAATTTTCTTTTGATAATAAAATTGGTTCGATTTCTGTTTTAAAAAATGGTATTTTGATTTTTACTGCTTATCCTTGTGATGGTGTGTATGAAACTGTTGAATGTGTTGACAATTTAGGACATAGTGTAAATTATATTGATTCTACTAGTGGTGTAGAAAAGGCATGTCTGTGGCATAGTCGGCTCGGGCACATCAGCAAGAAACGCATCGCCCAACTCCAAAAGGATGGAGTGTTGGAATCATTCGACCTCAGGTCGGATGATGTATGCGAATCTTGTCTGTTGGGCAAGATGACTAAATCACCTTTCAAAGGGTCTTTTGAAAGAGGTGAGGGTCTGCTGGACATCATTCACACGGATGTGTGTGGTCCATTCAGATCAACCATAAAGGATGGCACGCGGTTCTACGTAACCTTTACTGACGATTTTAGTAGATACGGCAAGTCAGACACCTTTGAAAAGTTCAAAGAGTTTAAGAACGAGGTAGAGAATCAATTAGGCAGGAAGATAAAGATGCTCAGGTCCGACAGAGGCGGAGAGTATCTAAGTATCGAGTTCCTAGACTATCTAAAGGAATGCGGAATAGTTTCGCAGTTGACACCTCCCAGGACACCACAGTTGAACGGTGTTGCGGAGAGGCGCAACCGAACCCTATTGGACATGGTTCGTTCCATGATGAGTCGAGCTTCACTTCCCATTCACTTCTGGGGGTATGCCTTAGAGACAGCCGCTCATATCCTCAATCTTGTCCCTACTAAAAAGGTTGCTAAAACACCTCATGAAATGTGGACGGGGAAAGCTCCCTCGTTGGCACATATCAAAGTCTGGGGTTGTGAGGTTTTCGTTAGACGAGAGACTCAAGACAAACTCGCAGAAAGAAGCGAAAGGTGTTTCTTCCTTGGTTATCCCAAACAGTCCTTTGGATATCTATTCTACAGACCGAGCGAGGACGTGGTCTTTGTAGCTAGACGAGCAGTCTTTCGAGAGAGAGAGCTCATATTCAAAGAGGACAGTGGGAGTACCATTGATCTGGAAGAAATTCAAGAGTCACCAGATGACGCAACCTTAGGAGAAACTAGCAACCAACATGAGGAAGAAGTTCCTGTTGGTCCGACAGATGTATCCTTACCTCTTAGGCGTTCCGGTAGGGTTAGCATGCCACCCGAGTTTTATGGGTTCCATATAACTTCGGATGGGGACACGTTTGTCAGTGATAGGACACTGATAAATTTGGATGAACCAGCTAACTACCAGGAAGCAGTGGCGGGCCCTGAGTCTGCCAAGTGGAAAGAGGCCATGGATAGCGAGATCAAGTCCATGTATGACAATCAAGTTTGGAACTTGGTTGACAACGTAACGGGTCGAAAGACAGTCGGGTGCAAATGGATCTTCAAGAAGAAGACCGACATGGACGGAAAGGTACACACTTTCAAGGCAAGACTGGTTGCGAAGGGCTTTACTCAAACCCTAGGGGTTGACTATGACGAGACCTTCTCACCAGTAGCCAAGATAAAGTCTATTAGGATTATGCTGGCCATAGCTGCATTTCATGACTATGAAATTTGGCAGATGGACGTCAAAACCGCTTTCCTTAACGGAAAGTTGACTGAGGATGTTTACATGAATCAGCCAGAGGGTTTTGTCGATGCAAAGTATCCCAATAAGGTGTGTAAGCTTGAGAGATCAATCTACGGATTGAAGCAAGCTTCTCGCAGCTGGAATCTTTGTTTCCATGAGAAAGTCAAAGAGTTTGGCTTCTCTAGGAGCGAGGATGAGTCCTGCGTATATGTCAAGGCTAGTGGGAGTATAGTCACCTTTCTAGTGCTGTATGTCGATAACATACTGCTCATGGGAAACGACATTCCAACCTTGCAAGATGTCAAGGCTTGGCTTGGGAAATGTTTCGCCATGAAGGACCTAGGAGAGGCTGCCTATATTCTCGGGATAAGAATATTGAGAGATAGGAAGAAGAGACTAATTGGACTTAGTCAGGGTACATACTTGGAAAAGGTACTAAAGAGGTTTAGTATGGAAAATTCCAAGAAGGGAGAGCTACCTATCCAAAGTAATGCAAAAATGAGTAAGACTCAAAGTCCGAGTACAGACGAAGAAATAGCTGAAATGAGTCGGGTACCTTACGCTTTGGCTGTAGGATCGATCATGTACGCTATGACGTGTACTCGCCCTGACGTGACTTTTGCTTTAAGCATGGTCAGTCGGTACCAGGGAAACCCTGGAAGGGCGCATTGGATAGCTGTGAAAAATATACTCAAGTATCTGCGAAGGACAAAGAACATGGTGTTAGTCCTCGGTGGCAGTGATACCTTGAGAGTTGAAGGATATACGGATGCCAGTTTTCAGACGGATAGAGACAGTGGTCGATCTCAGTTGGGCTGCGTATTCCTTTTGAACGGTGGAGCAGTTACTTGGAAAAGTTCCAAGCAAGAAACAGTGGCTGATTCTACGTGCGAATCAGAGTACATAGCAGCAAGTGAAGTGTCAAAGGAAGCGGCTTGGCTGAAGAACTTTATCGGTGACCTTGGAGTAGTCCCGAGTATTCAGGAGCCCTTGGAACTGTTCTGCGATAACAAAGGTGCGGTCGCCTTGACAAAGGAACCGCGAGATCATGGAAAGTCCAGACATATCGACAGAAAGTACCACTACATCAGACATAGGGTAGAAGAAGGTCACCTCCTTGTAAAGAGGGTATCATCGGAAGATAATCCTGCAGATCCCTTGACAAAGGCTCTGAGTAGGATTAAGCATAATCAGCATGCTAGGAGCATTGGATTAAGAGATGATATAAGTTTTTGCAATTAGATAGGTTTTGAAACTTATAACAATGTTATGGTATTTGACTTATGTGATTTAATAATGGAGATTTATTAATGAGTAATGGTTTACTAATTTTTTCAATAATATATCATTGTGTTTCATTTTGCATGTTTTATTTCCTGAATAATTGGATTATTCAAATATCCATAGTCGTTCATACTTTTAGGGAGTAAGTATGAAGCAAGGCTGTCATGAATTAGTTGTAGATTGTCTAAGGAGTTAGACATTGCAATAAGATTGCTGCAACATTCATGAGTACTTGGAAATGGAGATTTGAGTATTGGATAAACCCGCGCTCAATGGATTGCTTCATGAATTATATCACGAGCAATATTGAGACGATAATATCTTTTGATCTTTAAGCTAGGACATATGAGTTATGATTTACTAGACGGTTGTTCATTGATAATACGAAAACGCATCGGTAACTCGGTGTTATAAAACGTGTTGTTGTGAGTAATTTGTCTGGTAAAAGACATAAGTATATGAGTCAAAGTTTATTCGTCCCTTGACCCTAACGGGGAACAGATATCTGTAGGCCTCTCGATGAATTTGAAGTTGACTAAAATGGTTGGCCAACCGGGACTAAATTGGTAGTCTAAGAGTCATATACAAATAGGAAATCGATGAACAGTGAATCAGACCAGATTGATTTTATCCATGTATTGAGTCTGAAAAATATCTAGTTGGACCGAGGATCATCTGATCACTTATCTTTGGACAGAACTGACTAGGTCAGAGTTCGGCAGCAGTTTCTAGGAAGCTACAGTTTGCTAATTAATCTGAAGATAAATGGACAATTAAAGTCATAGACTTATCCAAGTGGGAGACTGTTGGATTAGGTGTCTAAGCCATGACTTATAATTTGTATTTATCTTATTAATAGAAGCAAAATCCATTTGGGTTGCCCTTGGTAGTCCAACCGGCATCAAGGTTAAATAGAGAGAGAAATAAATAGTTCGTTAATTTATTATGTGATAATAAATTAATGATAAACTAGTTTGGAATTAATTAGAATTAATTGGAATTAATTTGGAATTAATTAAAAGTGCAGGGGCTAAATTGATTATAAGTGCAGGGGCTGGAATGCAATTGTTCAAAAGTTGAACACTATAAATAAGCCTCTCCCCATCACTTGAAAACTTGCACCGTTCCAAATCATCTCCTTGGAATTTCTCTTCTCTCCTTGCCGTCTATAATCCTTCTCTAAGGTTTTATAGCGAGCCGTTCTTAATAAGAGGTTAAGACAGTTAACCTCTGCTTGGGCTTCTGGGTGTGATCTCATTTGAGGCAGGACACTTGTGCTGCTCGGCTTCAAGAATAAAACTAAAGGTTAGTTTTATTAATTATTTTATATAGAAATTTCTGTTAGTCGTTATTAGAAATTTCTGTTAGCCGTTAGAATTATTATTATATGTTCAAAGATAGAAAACATAGATCCTTTCTAGGTTGCATGTAAACTTAGGATTTTAGTTCATAGATTGCAGAAAACCTTACAATTAGCCCCTGCCTCCTAGTCCACTATGGACTGCTGATCCATTTGTCTTGCTAAGCCATCCGAGGAATTGACCCATCAGGTTTCCCGATCCTTCAGAATTGTTGAACTAGTTTCTAGTCGATAATCCAATAACGACTGCCGATCTTCTCCAAACACCATTAGACTCCACACCTCAACAACTCCTACTTAGAGGCTAATCAAACTTTGACCCTTTTGTCATCCGAAGTTTGTAACCACTAGACCTCTTTTCAAGCTCTCTTTCCTTCTACCTACACCTGTAAAAGGCCAGTTGAAGGCATACACAACTTCAACATCTCCACCGAGACCACCTTGGTGAGCATATCTGCTTTATTTTTCGCACCATTAAATTCCTTCAAGTTTAGCGTACCTTTAGATATTAAATCCTGAATGAAATGGTACCTCATATTGATGTGTTTCGTCATGCTGTGAAACATCGGATTCTTCACCAAGCATACCGTGCTCTGGTTATCACAATACAACACACAATTCTACTGTTCCAAGCCTAATTCTTATAGGAAGTTCTTAAACTAGACAAGCTCTTTACTAGCTTGTGCTAGAGCTATATACTTGGCCTCTATGGTTGATAGAGCAACACTCTTTTGTAGTCTTGACATCCAACTGATTGTGGTTCCTCTGATTGTATACATAACCGGTAGTGTTTTCCCTAAATCTACACGACCCCTAGGTCAGCATCGATAAAACCTTCCAAGACAACCCGTTGCCTTTTAAAACTCACGGCGACGTCTGAGGTACCTTCCAAGGAGCGAAAAAGCCACTTGACTCCTTCCCAATGCTCCTTCCTCAGATTAGACATATATATGTTGACTACTCCCACTGAATGATCAATCTTTAGGGTAATGCATACAATTTTCATCAAGCTACCTATTATGGATGCATAGGGGATCCTAGCCATTTTTTCCTTGTCCTTTTCAATTCTTGGGCATTGCTTCTTTAAAAGTTTCATATAACTATCAAGCGGTGTACTTCTGGCCTTAACATTTGTCATATTACACATAAAACCTTGCAGATATATTTTTCTTGAGAAAGTTTTTGAAATCTTGAAGCTCTATCTGAGACGATGCTCATGCCTAAAATTTTCTTAGCTAGGCCTAGGTCTTTCATCTAGAAATCTCTGGCCAACAACTTCTTAAGTCTATTGATCTTTGTATGTTTGACCCCGCCATTAATATATCATCAAAATAAAGAAGTAGGATAATGAATGAGGACTATAACTTTTTCTAGTAATAGTAGTGATCACTCTCAGTTCTTCTGTAGCCATCCCTCCTCATGAAGCTATCAAACTTCAACTACCACTACCTTGGAGTTTGATTCAATCCATATAGACTTTTCTTCAATTTGCATACCAGGTTTTCTTCCCATCAACTTGAAAAACTTATGGTTGTACCATGTAGATATCTTCATCAAGGTATTCAAGATATCAATCTTCTAAAACCACAATACTAAGGGCTATTTTGATTATGGTCATATTCACAATCAGAGCAAATATTTCATTGTAATCGATACCCGTCTTTTGTTGGAACCCCTTAACCATCAATTATCCTTGTATATCTTGCCCTTATCAGATTCATCCTTGACCTTAAATATCTATTTGTTAGTAAGTGCTCTCTTCTTCGCTGGTAACTTGACAAGTGATCAAGTCTCATTTTTGTCAAGTGAGCGCAACTCATCTTCCATATCCTTCTTCCATTGTATGGATTCTTTCATCCTCAAGGCTTCTGGATAAGTTTCTAGTTCCCTATTATTTGTCAACAACAAATATGCCAACATTAGGTATTATACCAGAGGTCTCTCTCTCTCTCTCTCTCTCTCTCTCTCTCTCTCTCTCTTTCTCGAGTGGATCATCAAAGGATACTACCTGCTGTATTTTTACGATATTCAAAATATTCATTTTAGGAATCACTGACTGAGGCTTGACTGCCTTCGAATTCAGTCCCACTCACTCCATTATTAACACATGTCTTTGCAATCATAATTATGACAACCAACTTTTGTGTCATTGCTAACAACTTATATGGAAAAATTTTTTGTTTATGTGATAATGTGTAACTTGGTGTATTAAGTCTTCTATGATGTTTTTTATGAAATATAATATGATGGGTTGAATTAGAAATGTATTTCACCATAAAAAAGAGAATTAATGAAAGTTGGTGTTGTTAGTAATTTACAAATGAATAACTCAAAATAGAGCGAGAATGGGGAAATTATTCACATTATTAAAAATGGATTATTTGAAATTTTAAAGACATAGGAAAATGAATGGGCACATTTGGAGGTGGAATAAAAAAGTTATGACCAGTTGAAGTAGGGCAAAAATAGATCAAAATCAAGAAATGGTCAAGTTCAAGCAAGTATAGCAAGAAATGTAGAGGGAATGGGGAAAACTTCATTAAGAGTAAGTTGTAGTTCTTATTCTTAGCTTTCTAGGCATATAAAGTTTGTAAAATTTGAAGCTCGTATGAAGACATTATGAATATTGCAAGATTGAATAAAAATCATGTTGGGCTGAGAAAAAGTTAGGAAAATTACACGGGCCGTGTAAAAACCTTCTGTTTGATCAGTGTGCATTTTACACGGGGCGTGTAATTTTACACGGGACGTGTAAAATGCTGACGGATTTGCGTTTTGGAGACGTCAAGAGTGCGTGTGGGCGCGTGGACTGACCATTTTCCCCCATTTTTGACACCTAGACAGCTCTATCAAGTTCCTAGTGTTTCCCACTACATCTAGACTTAATATGGACGAGAAAAATCATTTTTTCAGCCATTTTCATCACACATTCTCTAGAAAACTCCCAAAAGAAGTGTGTGTGTCTCTTGGTGAACCTCTAGGTGTGGTTTCAATTGATCTAACAAATTCAAGTAATTCAAGGGGCTTTTTGAGGTAAAGTGATTCTCTTGAGGTAAGAAACAATTATCTATATTTTGTTTAAGTTAATTTCATGGGAATTTAATCCTAGCATGAACCCTAATTTTTGGGAATTTTGAGATTTTGTGAAATTGATGGTGGATTAGACTTGCAAATGGTTAGATAAAGCTTAGTTAACAATTGTTTAATTTTACACCATCAAATTTCATAATATGAGTTGGTTCACTCAAGAGAAAAATCTATAATGTCGTGAAGTAGTTGTCTTAAGCACACCCTTGTGGATGGATGTGTTCCATTTCATGGAGGGAAAGAAGTTACGCAATCACACCTTACAAGTGGATATGTTCCTCTCAGGAAGGGGATGAAGTTACGGGGGCGCCTGTAAGAAAGTAATTAAGGCTAAAAAGTATAATGAAATTTGGTCTTTATAATTGTGAAGTATGTACTTTGACTCCATGAAGTCAAAGCTAAGATTTTATGAAACTTTTTATATCTAAACCATTTATATGATAGTGAATGTTTAACCACTTACTTGACTAGTTGGGATGATGTTAGAAACTTTTTAAGTCTCACATATGTTTGTTTTTTATATCTAAACCATTTAGAAACTTGACTAGTTGGGATGATGTTAGAAACTTTTTATATCTAAACTTTTTATATCTAAACCATTTAAGTCTCACATATGTTTGTTTTTCTTTTCTTTTAAATGCTATGTACTAAGGTAATCAGGGATGATGTTAGAAGACTTTTGGAAGGGTAGAAGACTTAGATTTTTGGGAAGATGTTTTTAGTTAGAAATGGTTTGAATTATGGTGATGAATCAACTTGTAATACCCCTTTTGATTACTTGAAACTTTACATGATGAACTTTTGTAAATACTGTCATATATGACGTAAATCTTTTGTAAATCCTTATAAAAAGAATTCAGGTGTTACAATTTTGGTATCAGAGCCATGGTTTAAGCTAATTAGGTTGGAGAACCATCCTAGGCTTAAACTACGAGGGTATTAAGCTAGTATTCCTTAGTAATAGTATATATGCTTAGACATTTAAGATTGCTAGACATTTGGAGATATAAATAATTAGGAAAAATACCTTACATAGGAAGATAACATGCTATAGCTTTCCAAACCATTATATATATAATTATAACAATTTGGTGTATTAAACAAAAATCTTATTCATCTTATATAGTAAATGGAAGGAGGTGGTCAGGATCCACCAAATGACGGGCGTACAGCTAGTCACACTTCTTCCCATGGGAGTGTACCCGTTAATGTTGCGGGTAATAAGGGCAGTGGGCCGATTCTTCAACCACCACTGCAACCTGTAACCCTTGAAGCTATACAAAACCTCATTAATAATTTGAGGAATGAAATGAAAGAAGATGTTAATAAAATAATCAATAACCGACTAGGAGAACATCACACTCACTCCTCACAAGACGTTTCTTGGAAACCAACAAGTGGAGATTCCTTTAAGGAAGAAGATTTCCTTGCTTTGAAGAAGGGTAACTCATCTGTTGATGAGTATACCAAGAAGTTTAGTGATATGTTACCTTTTGTTGGAGAATCCTATCCTACTGCTCGTTCACGAATTAACCGATATGCTAGAGGCTTACCATCGGAATATGAACTTGAGGTGAAGAGAGCCGAAACACTTGATGATGAAATTATCGCGGCTCAAAATGTGGAAGACGTGGGAAAAAGACGAGCGTTGGAAAGGCAAGCTTTTAGTGACAAACATAAATTTGGTGGTAGTGGAAGTGGGTCGAATAAAAAGGGGAAGTCTGGCTCAATCCAATCAAAACAAGGAAGTAGAAAGATTTGTGAAAAATGTGGAAAGGAACATTGGGGGAGTGTAAATTCGGTAGTTCAGCTTGCTACAATTGCGGAAAGTTCGGGCACAAATCCAAGGAATGCCACATAAAGAAAAGTGAAGTGGAATGTTTTAGCTGCCATGAAAAAGGACATTATAGTTTTAATTGTCCAAACAAAGGAGGGGAGATGTAACGCCCGGTTTTCAGCCTGGAATTTACAAGATAATATCACCAGGGATCGTTCCATGATCCAAGCCAAGCGTTACCTATCCTGCAAAACCACATAAGATAAAGGGGTAAGCTATAAAGCTTAGTGAGTAATCTAATCACAGTATGACCTATATGGTCACACACGTTACAGGAACACCGTTCCTGTCAGCTTCACAGTCCTATCCGACTCGTAATTCACACTGTGAAACTACCGTATTACCCGACGTCACTCACTATACAGTATCACCCACTGATACTCACTATTAGACTGTCCCACACAGTCTTATCTTACATCGTCACGACTCACATCTCTAGCTGCTGCCATCTCTTTTATTTATTATTTGGTATTAATTTTCACGAATTCTTATACCATCTCACGGTATACCCCCTCACTTAACGACTTCCTCATACAAGTATGGTCATAGTACATCTATGATTACCTCACGTTTTGATAATATATGGTAAATATTGCAGTCCCCTGACATGCATTATATACCATTATTTATTCACTCTTCTCAGTATCATCTTATGGTACTTTTAGGTTTATAACTTGGATTTACCCTCACGACAACACACCTGCTTCCCACACAAGTATTATTACTTTACAGCTTTATATTTCCTTTAATAATTCCAATACGGCATTCCATGATTTATCAAATAAAGAACGGCCAGGTAGAAGATTAGTTGGGGTGGCAGGATCCTTTCAGCATTTTAGCCTTTCGGAAAATCCAACAACCAGATCCCAAGTAATCGGCCTAGACACCGTCCTCGTAAGTAAATCAATCAGCATTACCTTTGGAATTATGAATTATTGGAAATAGATTTATTACACCCCTCGTATTTTATAGTTTAACACATATAAACTATTAAGGAGATACGGTAGCGATTACTCACTTAAGATTGGCGTTTTCGCAAAGCCTTGGCACGTTTCCCGTTCCGCTCTTCCAACACTTCCCGAGCACCTCGTTACCAGCTACCGCTCGCTCCTAACTCCTCCCGACATATTTTCCTCACCAGAACACTCCTCGATATCGTAAGGTTGTTTGGTGTTTGTTGTGGGTTGAAATGAAGAAGTTGGGCCTCTATTTATAGGGCTTGAAAACACTATTCACGACGTCATCACGACGTCATCACGACATCATCGTCGACGTCATCACGAGGTAAGCGCTTACTTCATTTCTCGGGTACTATTCACGCCGGAGTACTATTCACGACGGAGTTACTATTCACGCCGGAGTTACTATTCACAACTTTTGTTTTTTTTTTTTTTTGAAAAATGGTCGTTACAAGTTCTCCCCCCCTTTATAAGATTCCGTCCCCGGAATCTCCAACGTTGACATACACTTATTTTTCCACTCAATCATTCTCTATTTCAACACAATCCGGTTGTATTAGTAAACCTAAAGGGTATTACAATACTGGCACATTAACCACCTCTAATCAACTAGGCCAACCTATTGAGACTAATAAATACTCGTTATGTAATCTCATATACTCACAATACTGACATCATGGATGCAAGGTACTTGTTATGCATCGTATAATCATAATCACATGTTCTCCACATCATATCACAACAACCTCAACAGCTCAGCTATTCACCAGACACCTGACTGTATGTGTGTTAGAACTGCCAGCCAATAAAGCCATCACAACACTTGTATGTGGTCCCACCACAATTACTGCTCATAGGATCCACAACACATATGTGGTCTTACCAAATGTGGCCCCACTAAATAAGTGGTCACAACCACAAGTACTATTAACCCCCAGAATAAATGGTCACAACTACAAGTTACCAGTGGCCCCACGGAATAAGTGGTCCCAACCACAAGTACAAGTAGCCCCATAGCATAAGTGGTCCCAACCACAATACTAGTAGCCCCACCTAATAAGTGGTCCCAACTACAAGTATAAGTGACCCCACAGAATAAACAGCTTTTCGCTCTAAAGGCTTAACATCTAACACACACGACTGCACAGCTCTGCAACCAACCTCATGACAACAAGAATCCTCATATCAGCTTAGCCTCCACAAAATCTCCACCCACAATATGATACCATATCCATAGTTATCACCACCTAATACTCACGTATTCGTCCCCTTCTGAACCCTCTACGATATCGAGTCCCAAAGACTCAACGTACACCCTAGAACTGCCGACCGATTAGGTCATCTCAATACTCACTAAATTTGTATATACTTAATTACTTCTCTGAGTAACTACTCACACTTAAACAGATGCTTTTTTTATTTAAAAACATTTACTCCTTTTGATTTCCATTAGTCATAACAATGACTTCTTTAGTCGTAAAATGACTATTTTTAAAGGATTATTCCTTTCACACTTTAGTCATAAAATAACTTTTCAGCAAAATAACTCTTTCTTTGAAATATCTTTCTACTTGTAAAATTCTGGTCATAAAATAACCTTTACATCAGTAGAAAAATCAACTATGTTTTGGGAAAATACCCCATTACATTCTTTGGTTATAACCTCACCTTTATTTGTTTAGTGATGATTGGATGGTCCCTGGTACTTAGACATTTACTAAGTAAAATAGTACCATTAATTCTTCTAGAATGGAAGGAATAAATCAATCCATCCTAGTCTTATGTTTACTCAGGACATCTACCAGCCTTACTTCTTTTATGTCTCCGGTGAATTTTCCACATAATCTACTCTACCCAATATCTCAAGTTATACTCTCCTGCTTAACATTCTGAGCCGCGTATACTCAGTACGTCGAGTCATACGTATCTGCTCACTAAACTCCCCTACTCAGCACTCAGAGCCGCGCATACTCTGTACGTCGAGTCATGCGTATCTGCTCAACCACTCAGCATTTAGAGCCGCGCATACTCAGTACGTCGAGTCATGCGTATCTGCTCAATAACTCAAACTCCACCGCTCAGCACTCGGAGTCGCGCATATCCTGTACGTCGGATCATGCGTATCTGCTCAGTGCATCTTGCGAACATCTCTATGTTGCTCAGTACGTCGAGCCACCCTTTATCTCTCAATTCCTCAACCCCATATTATCCACATGCTAGACTTAGACATGTCTAGTACTACCACATACCTCAACACTTGTCTCATTTAGAGATTGTATAACTCCTCACGAACTCATTTCTTATAGTTCTTACCATCTCACATCCAATCATCACATATATTTATCACTTTTTCTTTGCTATGGCTGTCGCCATATATTTTTATAAATCCACCCACCAACTCGTACTTTTAGAATTTTTTATTTCAACTTATACTTTTTCAAAACATTTTCCAAATTATTTTGGACTCAGCTTCAGATCAGCTTGTCAAAATCCTTCGTATTTCTCAGCTATACCCTACTTTTCAAATTTCCCAAAAATTTTCTTTCAAATCAACTTCCAAAACTTTCTTTTTTTTTTTTGACAAAATTTGCATCTGGATTTACTTTTAACACCTTTCCCGTATTTGGGAAATACCACACAAACTCACTCATTTTCTCCAGTTCTTTTTATCTCTGAAAGAGTTTACTAACATTTTTATTATCATGTTAGAATAACTGCTTTATCTACGTTCGACTTTTATCACAATATGTTTGTGATTTTTTTTATTTTAGCACACAATTCTCGCGTGTCTACTAATTTGAGTCTAGGGATCTTATCCTAGTTCACTCAAATCTTGGCTCTGATACCAACTTTGTAACGACCATTTTTCAAAAAAAAAAAAAAAACAAAAGTTGTGAATAGTAACTCCGGCGTGAATAGTAACTCCGTCGTGAATAGTACTCCGGCGTGAATAGTACCCGAGAAATGAAGTAAGCGCTTACCTCGTGATGACGTCGACGATGATGTCGTGATGACGTCGTGAATAGTGTTTTCAAGCCCTATAAATAGAGGCCCAACTTCTTCATTTCAACCCACAACAAACACCAAACAACCTTACGATATCGAGGAGTGTTCTGGTGAGGAAAATATATCGGGAGGAGTTAGGAGCGAGCGGTAGCTGGTAACGAGGTGCTCGGGAAGTGTTGGAAGAGCGGAACGGGAAACGTGCCAAGGCTTTGCGAAAACGCCAATCTTAAGTGAGTAATCGCTACCGTATCTCCTTAATAGTTTATATGTGTTAAACTATAAAATACGAGGGGTGTAATAAATCTATTTCCAATAATTCATAATTCCAAAGGTAATGCTGATTGATTTACTTACGAGGACGGTGTCTAGGCCGATTACTTGGGATCTGGTTGTTGGATTTTCCGAAAGGCTAAAATGCTGAAAGGATCCTGCCACCCCAACTAATCTTCTACCTGGCCGTTCTTTATTTGATAAATCATGGAATGCCGTATTGGAATTATTAAAGGAAATATAAAGTTGTAAAGTAATAATACTTGTGTGGGAAGCAGGTGTGTTGTCGTGAGGGTAAATCCAAGTTATAAACCTAAAAGTACCATAAGATGATACTGAGAAGAGTGAATAAATAATGGTATATAATGCATGTCAGGGGACTGCAATATTTACCATATATTATCAAAACGTGAGGTAATCATAGATGTACTATGACCATACTTGTATGAGGAAGTCGTTAAGTGAGGGGGTATACCGTGAGATGGTATAAGAATTCGTGAAAATTAATACCAAATAATAAATAAAAGAGATGGCAGCAGCTAGAGATGTGAGTCGTGACGATGTAAGATAAGACTGTGTGGGACAGTCTAATAGTGAGTATCAGTGGGTGATACTGTATAGTGAGTGACGTCGGGTAATACGGTAGTTTCACAGTGTGAATTACGAGTCAGATAGGACTGTGAAGCTGACCGGAACGGTGTTCCTGTAACGTGTGTGACCATATAGGTCATACTGTGATTAGATTACTCACTAAGCTTTATAGCTTACCCCTTTATCTTATGTGGTTTTGCAGGATAGGTAACGCTTGGCTTGGATCATGGAACGATCCCTGGTGATATTATCTTGTAAATTCCAGGCTGAAAACCGGGCGTTACAGGAGACACTTGTATCTACAACGCAAAAGAAGGCGGAACCACATAAGGTGAAGTCGCAAGCTTTTCAGCTTACTCGAGAGGAAGCGAAGAATACTCATGACGTGGTCTCAGGTATTCTACTTGTCAACTTATTGCTTGCTTATGTCCTTTTTGATTCTGGTGCTTCGTATTTGTTTGTGTCTCATGAGTTCGGCCTCAAACTCAATGTACCTTTAGAATCATTAGATATAACGTATGAAGTAGAGATAGCAAGTGGCAAATTTGTGGAGGTACAACATATGTACCGAAATTTTGAACTTAGTATAAATGATAGGAAATTTCTATTGAATCTTCTTCCAATAGGAATAAAGTCTTTTGATATTGTTATTGGAATGGATTGGCTCGGAGCCAATGATGCAAAAATTTCTTGTGGGCGGAAAATAGTGTCGATTAGAAACCCCGATTGAAGCAAGGTTTATGAATATGGTGAGAAGCATAATCATGTGCCAAGCCTTATTAGCGCAGTTAGAGCACAAAAATGTTTGATGCAAGGATGCTCTTCCTTTTTGGCATATGTAAAAGTTGAAGACAAATGGAAGAAAACTATCCATGATATAGATGTTGTGAAAGAGTATCCTGAAGTTTTTCCAGAGGACTTACCCGGCTTACCACCCGAAAGGGAAGTCGAGTTTCGTATAGATCTTGTGCTGGGGGCTTCTTGTTGGATTAGGTGTCTAAGCCATGACTATAATTAAGGAATATACTTGATTGACAGCAGCACAGTCCTTTTAGGTTGCCCTCAAAACCTAGCAGAGGACAAGATAAGTTAAAGAGAGAGAGAGAAATATGATTTATTAATATATTAATTAGAAATCATAATATTTAATTAATAATTGTCCTCAAGGGGTCGACTTCTTGCTAGGGTTTTAGAAACCCTAGCCTCCACCCTGTAGTTTTCGAAAATTAGAAGGCTCCTCTAGGGTTTTTTCTATTTTTGGTAAATATGATTATTTAATAAATGGAAACCCTTGGCCTTATTTTCGATAACTTAGTGGGCAAGGAATAGGATTAAATTAAATTGTTTAATTTGTTAATCATAGTGTTTTTAATTAATTTAATTAACTGTTAATTAAAAGACAAACATTAAATCACTTCATGTTTAATTTAAATTTTAATTAAAATTGTTTTTAATTTCGAAAATTTAAAAGATGAACCTAAATATTTTAAAATACACCTTATACATATTATTATCAAAAGTTAATACATATATGTATAAGGTTAAGTCAGTCAAATAGCTAGTATGCCTCATTCAGTTAAAGGGGGGGGGGGGGGTATAAGGAAACTGCCTATAAAATGGCGGTTGAATGGGTGTCCACTCTCACCCACCGCTCCTTTGATCAGTGGACTGTCGTTAGCAGAACGGATTTGATGGGAAAAAACATAATCTCATTAAAAGTATAATGCTATTAGACAAAGTACTAGAACATTCAATAAAACCCAATCTAGTTACTTTAGGAAAATGTGAATAGTATGCTAACCCATGAAGTCACACATTACACGTGTGGTTAACCGGCACACTAATAGGGGCTCATAAAGAGTGGTAATGGGTATCTCATGATTTATCGTTGTTGATGGAGCTCGTGTGGTTAATTGGCACATCAATGTGAGATGAAAAATGACATTGAGGTTACCAAGTGATTTGCATGGTTATTCACATCTTGTTTGTGATCCTCAGCATCCCAGTCACAAATAGAAGAGCATAAACCGAGATTAAACATGCCATTGACATCGGTCAATGAATCTCACAGATCTAGGATTTTCGTGGAGATTCAAATTGATAAAAGTATATCTACCTTAATGACCATTATGTTGTGATTACGGCATCTCTCTTCACACCATAGTTGGGGCATTCTTGGATCCTAGCCTTATTAAATAATAATTGGGTAATTATTTAAAAGGATTAAATTAAATTAGTAAATTGTGATTTTATAGATGTCTGAAGCAAGTGTCAACTCTCCTACTCCTCCAACACCCATTTCTAAGAGTTTCAGAAAGTATCTATTGTATATGGAAAAACTGATTGGACCAAACTATGAATGGCTTCGCAAATAGAGAATGGTTCTCAATTTTGCTGGCAAGCCATATCTGATTGAGTATCCGCTCCCCGAAGCATGGCATCACACAGCAGCTTTGTGATGAGCATGATTCTTGATTAATGAATCCATAGAAGTTCGTAGCCTCATCCTATTGACCATTAACCCCGACATCCGCAGGGATTCTGAATTCTTGGGGCCATATGAGTTAGCACGACTGGTTAAGGAAATGTTTCGAGAACTGGTTGAAGAGGAACGAACTGGGATCTTCAAAGAGCTTGAAGTGTGCAAGCTCGAAGAAGTAGCGTCGGTCTGCATGTTCTCATTATTGAAGGACACATAGGCGAACTATATAAACTTGGTCACCCCATTAACTGGGAGTTGAGTGTTAACTCGACTCGCTGACTAGCCAGTGCGATATGTTCATTCAGATGTATAGGAAAGGGAACTAAAACAAGACTATCATGGAAATGCATAGAGAGTCGTTCATGGAGATGCATAGTTCTAGTGATTCAGCTACTTCGGGATTAAGTCCAGAGATGAGACGTATTGAGAAACGATCCAGATCGTCTGGACCATTCTGAGATGTCTCAAACTGGGAATCCACAAGGTAGGATACAGTCACAAAAGGATTGGAAGATGCTCCAAAGCCGAATCGTTTGGCAACTCAGATATAATCTAAAACTCAAAACTCCTGATCCTTAACTCCTTGATACAGAATGTGATAGTCACATTTGCTCTGTATGCAGGGGCTCGGTAGGATGCAGGACATTGACGCATAGGAGCACATTCGGATTGGATCTTGAGCTTGTGCAGTTTTGAAGTTTAGTTAGATATTTTGATCTTGTTATTTTCTTATTAGTTGCGTATAACACTGCTATCATAGTACATTGTTTGATGATAATTTTAATTTTCTTTTTCAAAACATAGTTGTTTAAATTATCCTTGAAATATTGTATGAATGTGTTGAAAGCATAAATGGAAATAACTTGTATCCAAAGTGTATTGGATTTATAAATTGTTTCTTCTATGATTGTTAAAGCAAACTTTTATAAGAATCACTTCAACCAAAGGTCCAGGTGGATAGGACTTTGGAATCATTTGACTTAGAGTCACATGATGAAGTGAGTTCTTAATAAGATTAATTGTTGCAAGAAATGCATCACCCAAAGATCCAAGGGATAGGATTTTGGAATCGGTTGACTTGGAGTGAAACGAAGAATGAATATCTTGAACAAATTAACAAAGTCATAAATTTACATGGAGATGTAAAAGACATTAAGATTATGAGCAATTGACACATTAGTGAATTGCTCGAATCTATAAATAAAACACAATTAGTTATACTTCATAATATTTGTCAAACAGTATGACAAATATGACATCACTTATCAGAATAAGAGATTGGTTGAAACCTTTAACTGTTCAAGGACTTCAAAGGAAGTATAAACATCAACAAAGTCTGAGTGAAAAATAAACTGAGAAAAGGTTTCACAGTTCTTTCTCTTCCAAGAACATTAAATGGTTATAATGTGTCTTAGGGAAGAAAATCGAGCATTGGTCGAAATAGTTCGATCCCCGATGTATTAGATACACTTCCAATTAGTTTTAGATAAATTAGATATTCAACCAGTCAGACCGTAAAACCATATTCCGACCACACCTTAAACTAAGTAGATTCACACCGTCTGAAGTGTAAAGCTGGGTTCGCCCAACTTGTACATGGAAGGTCCAGGGTCATGTAGCATTCGTCAGAACCTCATGACAAGCTTGAGCCTATTCAGCAGTGTCGGTTCATTGGTCATCCCGCAAGTGCCTTTGAATGAAGAACCCTTTTAGAAAGAACTCACATTCTAAGGAAACAGTGGGAGCAAGAGTGATCCCTGAAAGAGTTCAAGGATCAGCCAAGTGAAAGAACCTATAGTCATCACTAGGGCTTAATCAGGAATCGGATTCCTATTGAACCTGACATACTCTTCTCTTCGCAGACCAGTAGTATTAGTCACCGTCATAAAGTGTTATGATCTGGGTGACGTACCGATTAGTGGTAAAACACTAAGATTGGTATGGACAAGCAATCCTAATACTTGGAAGCATTGGTGAGCCCGGTTGCTGCCAAATAAGAGAACCTAAGGGCGAGACCCGATCTATGTGATAATTGACTGATTTTACACTTGGCCTTAGAACCAGTGGTAGTAATTGAATCGTCAAAAGAATGCAACATAGATAGATACATACCTTCATTCTAAGCAAGAATTGTTGAGTGATGCGATACTCAAAGTCATGTGATTGATTTTTGAAAGACGCTCTCAACAGAACTGAAACAAATCCGAAAGGATATTGTTTGCTATAAATGCACTTTATGAGTCGTTAGTGGAGCGTGTGTGGTTTACCGGCACACTACTAGGGACTCATCAAGAGCATGTAGATATAGAAAGGTACAAAGTGACAACGCCTACTAATATCAAGTATTTTAGGCGTTGTTGAGCCGTGTTTTAGTTAATTTATCATTATTAATTGGCTAATATCACTTACTTTTGTGCCAAAGTGCTTGGAAATGTTTTTAGTGTAAATGCAGGGGTTTTAGTGCAATTCTAGAGAAGTTGTGGAGCGAAAAAGGCAAAAAGTTGAACCTGACAGAAATAGAGGCGCTATCTCTTGAGATAGCGCCGCTATCGTCAATAGCGCCGCTATTTCTTGAGATAGCGCCGCTATCTCGCGACCGGATAAAATCTCCGTTTTTGAATTTCAAATACCGAGATTGCGGGATAAGGCAACACGCGCGCCGCGGATTTTATATACCCGCGATGCGGAAACCCTAATTTCGCACCATTATAAATACCGGAGTCCCGTCCGACTTTTTACTCATCCCGGGACGCGAAGGAGGGATCCGAAGGCACTATTTTGTCAGTTTTTCAGTGGGAATCAATATTTTGGTTAGTAATTTAGTTTTTATCTTATTTTATCAACTCGGTATCGAGGTATTCCGCGATCGGGATTTCCCTCGATTACTCGATGTTCGTTTAGAATTGTAGTTTCTGATTTCAGTAGTAAATGCTTGGTATTTTAGATCTGATTTGATTGTTTGGATATTGGTTTGATGTTTGGTTTTTGGATTTATAAAAGTAATCATTCGGTTTGATGTTATTTTGCATTATTGATGCTTGGATGTGTTTTGATTATATTGGATTGATTGTTTGCTTCTGAATTCTGAATTTAGTTTCTGATTTCAGTAAGGAACTTTAGTCTAGGATTTTATTTGGGTTAGTTTAGTCCATGTTTGATTTGGTTTTGGCACTTGTTTGGTATTTTGCTTTTATTGGTTTTTGGGAAAGTAGAAACAATACCGCTGACTGTAGAGTGACACTACAGTTGGTATACTGTCGTCTTGTCCTAACCACGTAACTCCTGGGGATCGACCCTGACTACCATTGTACTAGTGTGTGTTAGGTATTTCTCTTATTTTTGACCGCACGACGACCTAGGCGAGTCAAACTTTTGCGCCGTTGCCGGGGAGTTGTGCGCTTAGGATAGACGATCAGTAGGGTTGTTTCTTTTGATGTTTGATTTTAGTTTGTTGATTTTTGGTATGTGTACGTCTTCATAATGGGCGATTACATGTACCCGGATCAGTATTATGAGTATTATGAAAATCCGGCCGACACCTATTACGAGGATGATTACTACAATGGATCATTCGATGACAATGGATGGCGGACCGAGGAGTCATCTCAGCCTGAGAATTCTGCAACTTGGGCCCAACTTTGGGTACTCTGGTATAACACTCACCAAGAGCAGAAGGACCAGGCTGATGCTCTTGTAAGATTGCAAGCTTCTTTAGATAGGTTAGAGGAAAGTTGGAAATGTTCACCACCTTCGCCAGAACCGGAGGCGAGTGATTTTTATACCAATAATAATGTGTGTGAACTTACATCACCTGAATATGTGATGGAAGGGCATACACCGTGGGAAAGTCAAGAGACCACTGAGAGGGTCGAAAATTTTGTTGAGGAAGAGGTTGTAGGTGACAATGCTACTTTTAACTCAACAGCTTTTGATGATTTTGATGTTTTTGAAAATGTTGATAATGTTGATTTGGTGATCTGTGAATCTGTACCATTACCAAACGATTTGATTGATGAGGATGTTGTGGAGGGGACTGTAAGTGACAGTACAGATCCCAGCCCAGCAAGTCCCGAAATTGTTGAAGTTTTTGATACTATTGGGGAAAGGGGTGTAGATGACAATATTACCCCCGACCCTGAAATTTTTAAAAATTTTGAGAAATTTGAAAGTAAGGATCTGATGATGGGTGACTTTGTACCACCACCAGATCAAACCAGTCGCTCACTCTTGGTCCCGATCCACCTGTTGGACGATGATCAAGAAGATGATGCCGACGAGTTGGTCTTTGAAAACAATAAACATGGTTTTATCGCCACTCATGATCCATTCATGAATGGAAAATTAGATGTGATCAATACCATCGACAAGGACATATGGAAGCATCCTGACATGTTGCCTTCCGATTCCATTCGATTGGAAAAATTTTATTGGTACTGCAAGCCAAAATTGCAACCTAAAGATAGCATGCGAGAAACTAGCAAACGAGGTGTGAAACAACTACTGGAAGCGGCACTGGGCGCGCTTCATGTCAAGCCTGTGATCTTGAAGAGATACCGAAGGAAGGACCGAGCTTGGAGGTTTAAAGCTACTTCTAAGCATTTGCGCGAAATAATCAGAAAACGGAAACCGGGCAGCAGCAGAGGAACCGGCAAACCATTTGACCCGGGAAAATTGGAGTACGGGATCAATGAAGGAACGGTGGCGACTGAAATTCAGTGGAGTCAAATGGTGTACGACCCACCGTAGCCGCAAAAAGACGGTCCAGCTAAAAGACCGAACAAAGAAGCGCTTTCGGGAGGCAACCCGGCATTTCGGTAAGTATTTTTAATTTTTGTTTTTAATTTTTAGTTTTTATTTTGTCAAAATATCACTTGGAAAATTTTTTTAAAAAAATGTTCTGGCATAACTCGAGTGTGGGGTGGTCGAACGGGTTTTAAAAATACGGAAAAATCGCAAAAAAATGGAAAATTACAAGTTAGCGCCACTAATTTTTAATATTAGTGACGCTAACCCGTGGTCAACTTGTGGTCAACTCTCTTCCACCCTCTCGACACTAATTTTGATCCTCCCTCCCCTTTGTTGCGTTTGCTGAGCCGAACAGGCACACACACTCCTGATTTCTTCGATTTTCTTGCAATTGCTAGGTGTAAAGTCTCGATTCCACCACTGTTACGTGTCCTAAACATCCTACTCACGATCACACACACGAAATCAGGCTGAAATCGAAGTTTTTGAGTCGATTTGGGGTTCGTGAGATCGGACCTTCAAACTCAAATCGAGCCATTTCTTGCTTGTTTTTCTTGAAATTGAAGCCTAAGGTTTCTTAATCGGTAGGTTAGCAACACATTGGCATGTTCAATTCATACTTTAACTGGCCGAATCAGGAATTTTCGAAAATTAGGGCCATTTTTGGGGTTTTCGTGAAATCGGACCTTTCAATCTCAAATTGATGGATTTCTTGTTTGTTTTTCGACAAATTACCACCTTGGGTTTCTTAATCGCACATATAGCTACCTATTGGTGTATTCAATTTAACGAAAACAACAAAAATTTCAGAAATCTATGAATTATGGTCGAAATTAGGGTTCTTCGGGTTTTTACACGATTTGGTGGACTTGTGGTTTGTTTTACGGGAAATTGATAGAGGGCTTTTGTTAGTGGTTAGTTTAGGATGCTATTGGTGTGTTCAATTTGATAAAAACAGGTTGGAATCGAAAATCAAGAATTCTAGGGTTCATAATTGGGGTTTTTGACCAAAATGAGAAATTAAGGCAATTTTAGCTTTTTTTTTCTGAAATTAAATTAGGGCTTTTGTTAGTCTCTAGTTTAGGAACATATTGGTACAATCAATTTGAAAAACGGACTAAAATTGAAAAATCGAAAAATCTAGGGCTTTTCATGCGTACTCGCGACGCGGACATCTTCATTTGGCACCGCGGACCTTCAACCTTGATCGACACACACCGGATTTCATCGAGTCTACGCGTCGCGGCCTTGACACTACGGCGTCGCGGAGACGGGGAATCAGCAAGGACAACAACTCGCAACGTATAATTTTCTTTTGTGTATTTTGCAATTTTATGTTTGTTAGTATCGTGCCAAACTGTGATTGCTGCACCAACTGATGGAGTTGCATAACGCAAGTATGGGGTCACTGTACCCTTGCACTTGTGTTATGCCGGCGTGTTCACTGCTGCGCCCCGACTCCCGGATTTCATCGAGACGACGAACAATCAACTCTGCTACAAATGGTCCCGGCAATCAAGCAATTCGCCGTTCCAAAAAGGGGTAACTCTTTCTCCATTGTTTTGGCATTTTTTGTACAACGGGGACGTTGTACGATTTTAAGTGTGGGGTGTGGACGGTCGAAAGAGTAGTTTATGAAAATTTTTGCGGAAAATGACCAAAATTTTAAAATTATTAGCACTTTTTCAAAATTTTTAATAGGTTGTAATTTTGAAACGAATAGTTTCTGAATGTTGTAGCATTGGTATTTTTCGAGAAATACCATTTAGTTGTGATCATGCTATTAGTTAGTCAAACAAGTTGAGTTTTAGGAGTTAGATGATTGGATTGTTTTAAGTTTGGAATTTAGGAAGGAATTGTCAATCTGTGGCCTTTGTTGTTCGAGCCGGTAAGTCTAAAATGGGTGGGGCTTATGCACCTTGCCACCTAAGATCTTCTGGTCTGGGATGGTATTTCTGAAAGCTCGTTACACGAACAACATCGAAAGTCATGGACAGTTCTTTAGCGGCCTTTAGAATCTGAATGAGTAAGTTTGCTTTTTGCATACCGAAAATTTGTAATCAAGGGTTCTTTAGAAAGTCGTGAATTCCAAAGAATATTCCGATTATGTTTTCACAAACTATTTCATCTAACTCTGGGGACAATAAGCTTTGAAATTAAACACATTCAAAAATTGTTTGAGTCTTAGTTAAAATCTGTTAAAAACTCTCTTGCTTGGGGACAAACAAGGCACAAATGTGGGGTGTTTGACAACGCCTACTAATATCAACTATTTTAGGCGTTGTTGAGCCGTGTTTTAGTTAATTTATCATTATTAATTGGCTAATATCACTTACTTTTGTGCCAAAGTGCTTAGAAATGTTTTTAGTGTAAATGCAGGGGTTTTAGTGCAATTCTAGAGAAGTTGTGGAGCGAAAAAGGCAAAAAGTTGAACCTGACAGAAATAGAGGCGCTATCTCTTGAGATAGCGCCGCTATCGTCAATAGCGCCGCTATTTCTTGAGATAGCGCCGCTATCTCGCGACCGGATAAAATCTCCGTTTTTGAATTTCAAATACCGAGATTGCGGGATAAGGCAACACGCGCGCCGCAGATTTTATATACCTGCGACGCGGAAACCCTAATTTCGCACCATTATAAATACCGGATTCCCGTCCGACTTTTCACTCATCCCGGGACGCGAAGGAGGGATCCGAAGGCACTATTTCGTCAGTTTTTCAGTGGGAATCAATATTTTGGTTAGTAATTTAGTTTTTATCTTATTTTATCAACTCGGTATCGAGGTATTCCACAATCGGGATTTCCCTCGATTACTCGATGTTCGTTTAGAATTGTAGTTTCTGATTTCAGTAGTAAATGCTTGGTATTTTAGATCTGATTTGATTGTTTGGATATTGGTTTGATGTTTGGTTTTTGGATTTATAAAAGTAATCATTCGGTTTGATGTTATTTTGCATTATTGATGCTAGGATGTGTTTTGATTATATTGGATTGATTGTTTGCTTCTGAATTCTGAATTTAGTTTCTGATTTCAGTAAGGAACTTTAGTCTAGGATTTGATTTGGGTTAGTTTAGTCCATGTTTGATTTGGTTTTGGCTTTTGGGAAAGTAGAAACAATACCGCTGACTGTAGAGTGACACTACAGTTGGTATAATGTCGTCTTGTCCTAACCACGTAACTCCTGTGGATCGACCCTGACTGTAAGACCCATTTTCATTTTGAGGTGCTTACTAAGGTAAGTAAAGTTATTACCTTATAATTAGTATGATTCTAGCTTTGAGTTATTAAGAGTTGTGTGGCAATCTTTTATAATTACATTTGAGTGATGAGTTGTTTGATTTGGGAGAAGAGGTTAAAACCTTTCTTATGTACTAATCTTGGTGTGATTAAGATTAGTTAAGTTGATGTATGAGTTTGGGTGATTAGAAACCCATTTGGAAGAAGTTTGAGCTTTAAAAATGCCAAAAATGGCTTACACGGGTCGTGTAAATGTTACACGGGTCGTGTAATACACGGTAATTTTGTGTTTGCTGGTTACTGTAGCATTACACGGGCGTGTTAAATTTTACACGGGCACTGTAGCAGTACACGGGCGTGTTAAATTTTACACGACCGTGTTACGCGTGCAGACCCTTTAAATGTGCAGAAATGCTCATTACGGGAAAAACATTTCCTTTTCGACCTTGAGAGCTCCAAATGGCGATTTTGGGTCAAATTGAAGCTGGAGAATCGTAGGGAAACATGGGGAGATGCGGATCTAATCCCGTACACGCGTTCTTGCTTCCTAATTCGTCGAGGTGAGTGATTTCTTCGGTTTGGGATTTTTGAAACCCTAACTTTGATTTCGTGATTTCGTTATATATTGTTATATATGTTGATAGTAGATTGTTAGTGGATGCCTTTAGAGTTATTGGTGAGAGTATTGTCGAGTTTCTACGGTTGAATGAGTAGAACCGCGGAATTGGGGATTTCGGTAAATATTGAGTTGATATTTACCGTTTATACTCCTTTTCCTCTTTTGATTGATACATCTTTGAGATAGATGATATTGAAATGATTGTGGATGTTGAAGAATTGATTTAGACTATGGTGATATAGCCAAGTCTGGCGAACAGAAGCCCGGTACGCGCAAATTGGGAGTTCCACATACCAAGCCGATATTAGGTGAGTAGTTATAATTCATTATATATAGTTTGACTATATCTAAATTGAATTATGGTACATGTTAATTGGTTGAGATACTAAGTGGTATGAGTTAAACAAGGTTTAGAATTCACTGTTATATACGAGTACTTGGTTTGAATAAATATACTGAATGACTGAGATAATCATAGAGATTGAGTTAATACATATGTTGTAGATATATGTGTGTTGTATTGATATTACGGTAGCTTAGAGTTAAAGTGGTTATGTTAATTGTGGATAACAAGAGACGAGTTATAGTCTATACTTGAGCATAAGATCAGAGTATATGCTAGAGTGAGTAACTTAAAGAGTCTTTGAGTTTGATTGCTACAACCATGATAACTGTTTTAATTGAGCATAATTAACAGTGAAATGAGTTTATACAAGTATGTAGGATTGATTTTATGAGTAGTATCAGTTGAGATACTTATTTATTGAGTTGATATTACTACTAATTAGCTGGTGTTTGTAAAGCTAATATGTTTGCAGGTTTCAGAGTTTAGAGAGAGTGAATATTGCTAATGAGACTAGCAAAAAGAAGAATGAGAAGAGAGTTTACTAAAAGAGATTGTGGAGTATGATTGAGATTTCTCACTAAGCTTTATAAGCTTACACTTGAGTTGTTTGTTGTTTTGCAGGTATCTGTAGCAGTGATAGGAGAAGGCATGTGATAAAGAGAGATAGACAACTCAGAGCATGTCCTTTAGTTGTGTTAGGTTTATTTGTAATGCCTGGTCAAAATTTAAGGACCTTTTGTGTAATTAATGTTTGACAATATCTTGTTTTTCCTGGGTTAAGTGCAAGTATACCCATTCTTAATGTATAATTGTTTGCAAAATTTTGGGTGTACTTTGTATGAGAAACCGGGCGTTACAAGTTGGTATCAGAGCATGGTTTAAGTGAACTAGGTCTTTGAGTGTAGAGTCCTAGACTTGAACCGAGGTGAGAAAGAGCCCCTATCACATGCTTGGAAAAAGATACTGCTGCTGATTTTAGTTTATGAGTTAATTATAACTTTTATCTCATATTTGTTATTGTTATATTCTGTGTGTGAATACAGATATGGAGACAGATGAGGACGAGTTGATGAATTGGTCATAGCCGGTTGGACCAATATTGGATGATGATACAAGATTTTGACTGATAAGAGATATCAACCAACGAGGAGACGAGAAATTCAGCTAATTATGAGATGTTAGTTGAATATGAGATGAGATTCTGCTGATGGCGAATTTCCAGATGATGATGAGTTGATAAGATGAGATCCCGGTTGAGGCTAAATTCCAACTGATGATGAGAAAGAGTATGAACATAAGCTGAGTATAAACTAAGAGTTGAAACATGTGAGTGTAGCCGAGTATACTCAAGAGTTGAGATCCAAAGTATGCAAGTTCAACTAATGAGGAGACAAGATTTCTTGCTACAAGGTATGTAAGTAATTTCACTTAAAATGTTAATTGTAATGAGTTACATGTGTTTTAATTATTGATACTACATATTGTAGAATATGTGTAAAATATGTGAACACATAAAAGATTAATTGAAATTACATGTGCTAGAGAATTGTGAGTATAAGGTGTAGTAAACGATATCAAGATGAGAATCTCGTGTCCATTTGAGGTAAAGTTTACATATCACATAATGAGTGCTTTGTGATTATGTATAACCGAGATTATAAGTGGTTGCTTGACGAGTACTTAGCAACCATGGAGAAATGTGTAAAATGAGCATATACATGGTAAGAAATATATAAAGAATGATATGGTGTATATATATATATATATATATATATATATATATATATATATATATATATATATATATATATATATATATATATATATATATATATATATATATATATATATATATATATATATATATATATATATTGCTTGTTGTTTCACAGATGTGACGAGAATTCTGTGTACAAGTATTGTGTGGTTGAGACCACATGTTCTGTGGGGCCACATAACTAGTACTTATGAATGATCACAATGAATGGTTGAGATAGCTAAAAGAGTATGAGTTGAGAAAGACAATGAGTGTGTAGTTGATTGCACACAATAACTGATTATGAGTTGACATGCTGAGAGATGAATTGTGTAGTTTAGAGTTGTCACATAATGAGATATTTGTGACAGAGTTGTCAGAGGACACTCGAGTAACCACATAAAGAGTACCTTGTGGTTATAATTGAGAGAACCTAGAGTGGTTCAAGTAGGCCTAATTGGCCTAGAGATTGGGTTAATTACCTAATAAATGTGATTGAGACCACATATTCAGTGGGGTCACATATTGAGTAAATGTGATCGAGACCACATATTCAGTGGGGTCACATATTGAGTAAATGTGATTGAGACCACATATTCAGTGGGGTCACATATTGAGTAAATGTGATTGAGACCACATATTCAGTGGGGTCACATATTGAGTAAATGTGATTGAGACCACATATTCAGTGGGGTCACATATTGAGTAAAAGGTGATTGTGACCACATATTTGGTGGGGTCGCATATTGAGTAAAGGTGGTTGAGACTACATATATTGTGGGACCACATAGCGAATAAACGTGGTGGAGACCACATATTATGTGGGGCCACGTATTGAGTAGTTGAGGTTAAGATCACATATTTTTGTAAGAGCACATAACAAGTACTTTGTGGTTGGAGTAATGAAAATTGTTATGACTCAAATAAAAGGAGGAGTGACGGTGAGTCTATATGACTCGAGACCGTAGTGGAGACTCGCTAGAGTCAAAGAGGAGATGGATTCAAATCGGAGAATGGTACGAGGTACCATGATCTGATCAGAGGACGGTCCGAAGTACCGTGAGATAGTGTTGAATGATGAGACCAAAGTATGGTACGAGGTACCAAGAGTCGAAGCAGAATAGTGCTATAGTGGTTGTGCTTGTGTGTAAACAGGCATGTACTTTATGATGATGCGGAGTAATGAGACATGTACTATCTTTGCGTGCGGATAGATATGAACGTCGCGGTAAGCTTGTGTGGCTTGAAACCTACGGGTTGAGAAGAGGACGAAACAGAGGTAGATTAACAATACAGAAGTACTGTGAGATAATACAGTGAGTTATACTGTTGAGAAGTGATGCTATGAGTAAATATGTTTGTAATGTAGTCGTGTTGAGAATGTGTGAGATTTCTTACATGTTGCACGAGATAAAGTTGTATAATTATGTAATGAGTTAAAAAGAGGAGGAAAGTAATTGTGGTTGTGATTGATATGATTCGTTCCTTAGCAATCAAATCGATTACTGCCAATGAGATAAATATGTGAATGTTGAGATGACAAAACTATTATTCATATAAGACGACGAATAGTAGATTTTGCTATAATAATGTTGAGTTATTTTTTATATATATATATAAGTAAATTGGATAATGAGATATGATTCCATTGTAGAGATTGCGGTGTCAAATTTTATTATTTTGAGCATGTGTAGAGATTTCGGTGAGTTGTATATATCACCTATTCTATGTCATCATGATGAATTGGAGATTGAGATGATAACGAGGGAGAAATGACGATAAGAAAATCCTTACTGATAGTGTGTCAGAAGGAATATATGTGGTTGTGTTGAGAATTTATTTGACAATAAATTATCGAGTTTAATAGAGTAAATGATTTATTGAGAATATGATGTGGATTTGTTCACATAAGAGAAAATATAATGAGTGAGTACATCGAGAGAAACAACATGAGGTATGTTGTTAAATTGGTATGAAGAGGAGCTACTTTGGTGGAGGATTGTTAGTTGAATATTGGGTAAAAACCTAATATGTGTGTTGAGGTGGAAACAGAGATGAATGAACTTTCGGATAAGTTGCAATCAGTTGTATCGATAACACAACTGAAAAGAGTATTATATAACCAAAGGGTCGAGGGTTAAATACCAAATTAGAGGAGATGTGAGTGAAACTCGAAATAGTTTCTGATATTATATTATTGTTGGATTTACATCCTAGTGTTGATGAGTTATGCAACATGGGTGAGACAATTGAATATGTGTGTCTTTTATGTTGTATGAGTGTTTCTCCTACTCTAAACAATGAGAATGTGCAATTCGGAGAAATCAATAACTAGCGTGTTGTTATTGAAGGAATAAATGGAGAGAGAAAATGAGCTTGAGATCGGTGAGACCATTATTCTTATTGAGTGAGAGTAAGATCATTTTGAGAAAATTTGAAATGAAAGTTGAGTTCCAGATGGCTATATGAGACAAGTTGAAGTTGGTGATTGGAGTATCACTTGAGGAGTGAGGTGAGATACATTGATGTCAATGATGCTATAAAAAAAAGTGTGTGTGCCCTGAAGGAGTGAGTATTTTCCCACATGGCAATGATGATAGCCAATATGGCTATAGAAATCATCTTACGAGAATGATGGCGAGCGTTAAGATTTTGTGGTCAAGATATCCCTTTTTGTTTCAAGAGATTCCGAGGACGGAATCTTTTGAAGGGGGTAAGAACTTGTAAGACCCATTTTCATTTTGAGGTGCTTACTAAGGTAAGTAAAGTTATTACCTTATAATTAGTATGATTCTAGCTTTGAGTTATTAAGAGTTGTGTGGCAATCTTTTATAATTACCTTTGAGTGATGAGTTGTTTGATTTGGGAGAAGAGGTTAAAACCTTTCTTATGTACTAATCTTGGTGTGATTAAGATTAGTTAAGTTGATGTATGAGTTTGGGTGATTAGAAACCCATTTGGAAGAAGTTTGAGCTTTAAAAATGCCAAAAATGGCTTACACGGGTCGTGTAAATGTTACACGGGTCGTGTAATACACGGTAATTTTGTGTTTGCTGGTTACTGTAGCATTACACGGGTCGTGTAAATGTTACACGGGTCGTGTAATACACGGTAATTTTGTGTTTGCTGGTTACTGTAGCATTACACGGGCGTGTTAAATTTTACACGGGCACTGTAGCAGTACACGGGCGTGTTAAATTTTACACGACCGTGTTACGCGTGCAGACCCTTTAAATGTGCAGAAATGCTCATTACGGGAAAAACATTTCCTTTTCGACCTTGAGAGCTCCAAATGGCGATTTTGGGTCAAATTGAAGCTGGAGAATCGTAGGGAAACATGGGGAGATGCGGATCTAATCCCGTACACGCGTTCTTGCTTCCTAATTCGTCGAGGTGAGTGATTTCTTCGGTTTGGGATTTTTGAAACCCTAACTTTGATTTCGTGATTTCGTTATATATTGTTATATATGTTGATAGTAGATTGTTAGTGGATGCCTTTAGAGTTATTGGTGAGAGTATTGTCGAGTTTCTACGGTTGAATGAGTAGAACCGCGGAATTGGGGATTTCGGTAAATATTGAGTTGATATTTACCGTTTATACTCCTTTTCCTCTTTTGATTGATACATCTTTGAGATAGATGATATTGAAATGATTGTGGATGTTGAAGAATTGATTTAGACTATGGTGATATAGCCAAGTCTGGCGAACAGAAGCCCGGTACGCGCAAATTGGGAGTTCCACATACCAAGCCGATATTAGGTGAGTAGTTATAATTCATTATATATAGTTTGACTATATCTAAATTGAATTATGGTACATGTTAATTGGTTGAGATACTAAGTGGTATGAGTTAAACAAGGTTTAGAATTCACTGTTATATACGAGTACTTGGTTTGAATGAATATACTGAATGACTGAGATAATCATAGAGATTGAGTTAATACATATGTTGTAGATATATGTGTGTTGTATTGATATTACGGTAGCTTAGAGTTAAAGTGGTTATGTTAATTGTGGATAACAAGAGACGAGTTATAGTCTATACTTGAGCATAAGATCAGAGTATATGCTAGAGTGAGTAACTTAAAGAGTCTTTGAGTTTGATTGCTACAACCATGATAACTGTTATAATTGAGCATAATTAACAGTGAAATGAGTTTATACAAGTATGTAGGATTGATTTTATGAGTAGTATCAGTTGAGATACTTATTTATTGAGTTGATATTACTACTAATTAGCTGGTGTTTGTAAAGCTAATATGTTTGCAGGTTTCAGAGTTTAGAGAGAGTGAATATTGCTAATGAGACTAGCAAAAAGAAGAATGAGAAGAGAGTTTACTAAAAGAGATTGTGGAGTATGATTGAGATTTCTCACTAAGCTTTATAAGCTTACACTTGAGTTGTTTGTTGTTTTGCAGGTATCTGTAGCAGTGATAGGAGAAGGCATGTGATAAAGAGAGATAGACAACTCAGAGCATGTCCTTTAGTTGTGTTAGGTTTATTTGTAATGCCTGGTCAAAATTTAAGGACCTTTTGTGTAATTAATGTTTGATAACATCTTGTTTTTCCTGGGTTAAGTGCAAGTATACCCATTCTTAATGTATAATTGTTTGCAAAATTTTGGGTGTACTTTGTATGAGAAACCGGGCGTTACACTGACTACCACTGTACTAGTGTGTGTTAGGTATTTCTCTTATTTTTAACCGCACGACGACCTAGGAGAGTCACAAAGCCCTGAGATTCATCACACGGGCACCTTGCAAGATAGGACATTTGGATTCTCAAAATTTGCCAAATGTTTGGATTTTGTGAATAGCCTAAAGGAGTCCTCTAATCATGTCAGAAAAGGTTTGGATTTTATGATAGTCTAAAAGAGTCCTTTAACCGTGTCAAAGCCAGTGGGAGTGTCATTGTGATCTTTCTATCAATGTATGTCAGTTACATACAATTTCTAGGAAACGTCTCTTGTCATTACAAACTTTAATGACTTGGCATTAAGAGATGATTCGCTATGAAAAGTCTAGAACAGATACAACATACTTAGGTGGTCACAAGCATCTATCAGATAAATGACATCATCAGTGTAGATCCTGCCAGTGTAAGTATGATCTTGATAAGATTTAAGATGCATGACTTCGGGAAAAGAGTTTCCTGTCATTACAAAGTGTAATAAACTGGCATAATCTAAAGGAGATACAAGATATTCACAAACATCTATAGGATAGATGAAATCGTCAGTATAGACCTACCCATAATGATTATGATCTTGATAAGATTCAAGATGCATGGGAAAGAGTCTCCGAAAGTCATAACACAGGGATTGTAAATAATCCTCAGATTCTGAAAAGGTTCGGAATAGAATAGATCTGATCCCATGAGCTTCCACTAATTGGATTGATCATAAGTGTCTTGGACTTATCCTGATGACTTAATGCTTAGAGCATGGTAAGTTGGATTCAGGATACAACCTGGCTGAGTATACTAGACAGATTATTTGAATACACATGAGAAATAATTAAGATATGATTGGGGTAATTGTAATAATAATTTGAAAGGAGTTTCAAATTTGTAAATATTTACATCAGTATGTGGTGCTAAAGGACTTCATGGTTAAAAAGTTTCATTGGTGCATTAATGGAGCGCGTGTGGTTCACCGGCACATCATAACACCTTGAAATCGTCTTAGGATGCAGTCATCTGGACTAAAGATCCCGAAAACCATGAGAAGTCACAGTACACACCACCATTTACAGAATGGAATTAGGAGAGAGAAAGACAGGATGACGAATTGAGAAATCATCGGAAAAGTGTCCGATCGGATTATCTGCAAATAAGGTGTATCAATGTAAGACATTTTGGATACATAGAAAGAGTAAGGTCGTATAGACATATAAATCTTAATTTAAAGTTTAATAGATACCAAGAAACAAATATAACAATATTATAATCTGACTTGGTGGAGACTTGGTAATTAGCAGGAGTAGCTGCCAGTCAGATCTTTATGTTTCGCTTTTGCATGTTTTACTTCCCAAATAATATGATTATTCGAAAAGTCCACAGTCGCTCATACTTTTGGAAGTAAGTAGTGAATTAAGACTGTCATGAATTGAATTGTAGGATTGTCTAAGGAGTTAGACATAGCAATGGTATTGCTGCAATGTTCATGAGTACTTAGAAATAGAGATTTGAGTATTGGACCAACCCGCGCTCAGAGAATTACTTCATGGATTGTATCATGAGTAATTCTGAGACGATAACATCTCATGGTCTTGAAACGGAGACATATGAGTTGAAATTTACAAGTCGGTTTCCCATTAATAATGTGTAAACACATTGGTAACTCGATGTTATAAAACTTATTATTGTGCACGATTTGATGAGTAAAAGACATAAGCATATGAGTCGAAGTTTATTCGTTCCTTTTGCCCTAACGGGAAAAGCGATATCTGTGGGCCCCTCTGTGATTTGGTGATGACTTAGAGTGCTAGGCCTAGCCAGGACTAAATTGATGTGTTCAATTAGAAGTCCTATATCATCACAAATCATGGAACCGGGAAACATAGTATTGGACTGAGATTGATTCTAATCCATGTCTCAAGTCTGAATGATATCTAGTAGAATGGAGGATCATATGATCACTTATCTTAGGACACATAACTGACTGGGTCAGAGTTCGGCAGCATGCTTTTGGAAGCTACAATTTGCTGGTCAATTTAGAAGCTATATTGAATTACAGTCATAGACTTATCCAGTGGGAGATTGTTGGATTAGGTGTCTAAGCCATGACTATAATTTAGGAATATACTTGACTGACAGTAGCACAGTCCTTTTGGGTTGCCCTCAAAACCTAGCAGAGGACAAGATAACTTAAAGAGAGAGAGAAATATGATTTATTCATATATTAATTAGAAATCATAATATTTAATTAATAATTGATCAAAAATTAATTGGAATTAATTTTGGGATTAATTGGATTAATTAAAAGTACAGGGGCTGAATTGTAATTGTTCAATAGTTGAGCAATAGATAATTAGGGTTACCTATATGGGTTTGGACGAAATTAAGGCCTAAGGCCTTGTGGATTTCGAAACCCTAAAGGGTTTTTATGGCAGTGATAAGCAGATCCTTTTATCTGATAAAAGCCTTATCATATCAGGATCTTAAATAAGGCAGTTATACTCCTTATTGCTTATCACCTTGAGACTATAAATAGAGGTCCTCCCCACCCCATATTCCACGCCATTCTCAAGGGAATCCTCCCTTCTTCTCTCTTATTTCTTGCTTGCTTGCTTTTGGGTGTGAACCATTAGAGTCACGACACTTGTGGTGCTTGCTTCCAAAGCATTAAAGGTATGAAATTCTGAATTGTTTTTTAGAATATAATTTTAATTATATACATTTAGTTCTTAGTTATAGATTCAATTTTGAAAACATATATCCTTATTAGGGTGCATGTGAACTTAAGATTTTAAGCTCATTGTTTGCATAAAACCCATCACTTCTCCCATTGCAAGGGCATCGTATCGATTAGCTCTGACTAAGATGCCAGAGTTAATGTCTCAATTACAAGAGTTGCTTGATAAAGGCTTCATTAGGCCTAGTTATTCTCCTTGGGGCACACCTGTGCTATTTGTGAAAAAGAAAGATGGTTCAATGCGCATGTGCATTGATTACCGTGAACTTAACAAGATTACAATTAAAAATCGTTATACATTGCCTCAAATCGATGATCTCTTCGATCAACATCAAGGTGCCAGCTATTTTTCCAAGATCGATTTGAGATCCGGTTACCATCAAGTTCGAGTGAAAGATGAGGATATCGAAAAGACCGCATTCCGCACACGTTATGGCCATTACGAGTTTCTGATCATGCCTTTTGGTTTAACGAACGCTCCGACGATTTTCATGGATTTGATGAACCGAGTTTGCAAACCGTTTCTAGATAAATTCGTCATTGTATTCATTGATGACATCCTCATCTATTCGAAGAATGCGGAAGAACATATAAGTCATTTAAGAGCCGTGTTGGAAGTTTTGAAGAAAGAAAGGCTTTATGCAAAATTCTTGAAATGTGAGTTTTGGCTGAGAGAGGTACAATTCCTTGGAGATGTTGTTTCCATTCAAGGAATTAAAGTGGACCCGATAAAAGTAGAAGCGGTGATGAAATGGGAATCCCCAATAACCCCTACGGAAGTAAGAAGTTTCCTTGGACTCGCCGGGTATTATCGACGATTTATCCAAGATTTTTTTCTCGTATTACGGTACCACTTACGAAATTAACTAAAAAGGGGGTGAAGTTTGAATGGGGAGTAGAACAAGAAAGAGCATTATGATGCTAAAAGAGAAGTTAAGTAATGCACCGGCTTTTGCTTTACCTGAGGGAACTGATGATTTTGTCGTCTATAGCGATGCTTCGAATAAAGGACTTGGTTGTGTGTTAATGCAATGAGAGAAAGTTATAGCATACGCCTCTCGTCAATTGAAAGACCCGGAAACGAGATACACTATGCATGATTTAGAGCTCGCAGCAATTGTTTTTGCATTGAAAATTTGGAGACATTATCTATATGGAACGAAGTGCAAGTTGTATACCGACCATAAAATCCTACAATATGTGTTCACACAGAAAGAACTCAATATCAGACAAAATAGGTGGCTTGAACTTATTATTGATTACGATTGTGAAATCGTATATCATCCCGGGAAAGCTAATGTGGTGCCGGATGCTCTAAGTCGGAAAATCCACGATAAGAAAATCAAAGGGAGATCAATGCGTATGCAATTAGTATCTAGTGTTATTGAAAATATCAAGAGCGTCCAAAGAAAAGTTTTAACAAGTGATGACTTAAAGAATGAGAAGTTGGGAAAAAGTATAATCTTTAAAGATAATAATCAAGGTTTGAAAACCTTCAAGAACCGAATTTGGGTGCCAAAGGCCGGTGGAATGAGAAAGTTGATCTTAGAAGACTCTCATAAATCCAAATATTCAATTCACCTGGGGAGTACAAAGACTTATCAATACCTTAAAAGACAATATTGGTAGCCGGGAATGAAGAATAGGATTGCCAAATACATTTCCAAGTGTGAAACTTGTGCACAAGCGAAGGCGGAACATCAAGTCCCTTACAGAAGTGCTCAATCGTTACAAATACCGGCAGAGAAGTGGGAAGATGTAACTATGGATTTCATATTTGGATTACCGAGAACAAGAAAGTGACACGATTGTATTTGGGTTATTATGGATAGATTGACCAAGAGTGCTTTGTTTCTTGCTATAAAGGAAACTACCCCACTTGAGAAGTTAGCCCAAATTTACATTGATGAAGTGTTGAGACTTCATGGAGCTCCATTGTCGATTGTCTCTGATAGAGACTCACGAATCACATCAAAGTTTTGGGAGGCCTTACAAGAAAGATTGGGAACAAGAATAAAAATGAGTACGGCTTATCATCCTCAAACGGATGGACAGAGTGATCGTACTATCCAGACTGTGGAGGATATGTTGAGGTCGTGTGCTATTGACTTTGGTGGTAGTTGGGACGAACATCTACCATTAGTAGAATTTTCTTATAACAACAGTTACCATTCAAGCATTGGAATGCCGCCGTTCGAGGCATTATATGGTAGGAAGTGTAGAACACCGTTATGTTGGTTGGAAGCGGGTGAAACTAAGTTCACTGGTCGAAATTGTTAGAATAACAAATGAGAAAATTGGTATAATTCAAGCAAACATAAAGGCAGCACAAGATCGACAAAGAAGTTACGCGAGTTTGAAAAAGAGACCTTATGACTTGAAGGAAGGTGATTTGGTTATGCTTAAGGTGTCACCATGGAAAGGTGTCGTGAGATTTGGCAAGAGAGGAAAGTTAAGTCCAAGGTATATTGGACCCTTCAAGATTTTGAAAAAAAATGGAGTACAAGCCTTCAAATTAGAATTACCTCAATAATTAAGTGGGATACATGATACTTTTCATGTTTGTTATCTGAAGAAGTATTTTGGAAAAGAAGAATTAGCCATCCCATTGAAAGACTTAAAGGTAGAGACTCCTAACAAACTAATTGAAGAACCAGAAGCAATGTTGGAGATGAAGACTAAAAAGTTGAGGAACAAAGAAATTGACCTTGTATTGGTCAAATGGAAACACTCTTTGGGGCCTAATCTATCTTGGGAAACTTTGGAAGAAGTGAAGAAAAGGTACCCGAATGTTGTTAACTATGATTTAATTCCGAGGACGGAATCCTAATTAGGGGGAGGTAATTGTGAAAACCAACTTTTGTGTCATTGCTAACAACTTATGTGGAATTCTTTTTGTTTATGTGATAATGTGTAACTTGGTGTATTAAGTCTTCTATGATGTTTTTATGAAATATAATATGATGGGTTGAATTAGAAATGTATTTCACCATAAAAAGGAGAATTAAGGAAAGTTGGTGTTGTTAGTAATTTACAAATGAATAACTCAAAATAGAGTGTGAATGGGGAAATTATTCACATTATTAAAAATGGAGTATTTGAAATTTTAAAGACACAGAAAAAAGAATGGGCACATTTGGAGGTGGAATAAAAAAAGTTATGAAAAGTTGAAGTAGGGCAAAATAGACCAAAATCAAGAAATGGTCAAGTTCAAGCAAGTATACCGAGAAATGTAGAGGGAATGGGGAAAACTTCAGTAAGAGTAAGTTGTAGTGCTTATTCTTAGCTTTCTGGGCATATAAAGTTTGTAAAATTTGAAGCTCGTATGAAGGAATTATGAATATTGCAAGATTGAATAAAAATCATGTTGGGCTGAGAAAAAGTTAGGAAAATTACACGGGCCGTGTAAATTTTACGCGGGCCGTGTAAAAACCTTCTGTTTAATCAGTGTGCATTTTACACGGGGCGTGTAACTTTACACAGACCGTGTAAAATGCTGACGGATTCGCGTTTTAGAGACGTCAAGAGCGTGTGTGGGCGCATGGACCGACCATTTTGCCCCATTTTGACACCTAGATAGCTCTATCAAGTGCCAAGTGTTTCCCATTACATCTAGACTTAATATGGACGAGAAAAATCATTTTTTCAACCATTTTCATCACTCATTCTCTAGAAAACTCTCCCAAAAGAAGTGTGTGTTCTTGGTGAACCTCTAGGTGTGGTTTCAATTGATCTAACAAATTCAAGTAATTCAAGGGGCTTTTTGAGGCAAAGTGATTCTCTTGAGGTAAGAAATAATTCTCTATATTTTGTTTAAGTTAATTTCATGGGAATTTAATCCTAGCATGAACCCTAATTTTTAGGAATTTTGAGATTTTGTGAAATTAATGGTGGATTAGACTTGCAAATGGTTAGATAAAGCTTAGTTAACAATTTTTTAACTTTTAACACCATCAAATTTCATAATATGAGTTGGTTCACTCAAGAGAAAAATCTATAATGTCATGGAGTTGAATTTATGAATGGAATGTTATTATATTAGCATAATTATGTTTTACTGAACCAAATAGTATCACTGGAATGTTAAGTTAACAAAGGAATATTCAAATAAGGTCTTGGAGATCTCTTGAAGTTGAGATGCATATTGATATGGGTAAATTGATGGAGTGTTAAATTAAGAAGTATTGTTAACTCCAATTTTGAAATATGGAAGAACTGAATTGTCATATTGTTGAGGTTGAATAGAATTTTAAGTAGTTATGAATAACTTTAGTGATAACATCTTAATAGATTGAGTAAATATGAAGGATCCTCGTAAATGAATGAACCATGTGGAAGTATTGATGAATATGAAATGTATATGTTAATAGGTGTTGAACGTGGTGGAGAAGGACAAGACAAAGATAAGGGAGTTCTAGGAGCTTAGGAACTCTTTAAGGACAATGTGAGTAATATTTGGTTTTTCTTGGGTACATAGCAAAGAAAGTTTTACAAAACATGTTTTGGAGTCAAAAGATTTATGTTGAAAGTTAATAAAGTATGAAAGTTTTACTTTGTTATTTTGTTATGATAACCACATGTTTGTATTGATTATGAAGTAAAGACCAATTTGTTAATGAATGAATAATGAAATCAAAGAATGATGAAAGTAAATAGAGAAGAAATCCGGATAAGGACCTTGCCCGCAAGTAGGGAGGGTCAAAAGACACTACTGGGATGGTACCTCCCATCGCGAAGTAGTTGTCTTAAGCACACCCTTGTGGATGGATGTGTTCCATTTCACGGAGGGGAAGAAGTTACGCTTATGCAAGCACACCCTTACGAGTGGATATGTTCCTCTCAGGAAGGGGATGAAGTTACGGGGGCGCCCGTAAGAAAGTAATTAAGGCTAAAAAGTATAATGAAATTTGGTCTTTATAATTGTGAAGTATGTACTTTGACTCCATGAAGTTAAAGCTAAGATTTTATGAAACTTTTTATATCTAAACCATTTATATGATAGTGAATGTTTAACCACTTACTTGACTAGTTGGGTCTAAAAAAAACCAATATTACTCACGAGACTTTAAGTCTCACATATGTTTGTTTTTCTTTTCTTTTAAATGTTATGTACTTAGGTAATCAGGGATGATGTTAAAAGACTTTTGGAAGGGTAGAAGACTTAGATTTTTGGGAAGATGTTTGTAGTTAGAAATGGTTTGAATTATGGTGATGAATCAACTTGTAATACCCCTTTTGATGACTTGAAACTTTACATGATGAACTTTTGTAAATACTGTCATATATGACGTAAATCTTTTGTAAATCCTTATAAAAAGAATTGGGGTGTTACACTAATGCTTTCAGATTTTCTGCTATTCTCTATGGGACCGAGAGGCTTTGTAAGGTTCTCCGTCTGAAATATCAACCTCTACTTGCTTACCGTCTCCAGATGCTCTGCTTCGGACAAATGTGTCTGTGAAAGCATCTTTGCACAGAGCGCATTCATTTAATGCCACATCTGTTTTTCGGACAACACTTTAGTTTTGGCTATCCCAGAAGCGATACTTCATGTTATCTAATCTGCACCCGTAAAGAAACACTTATTTTCCATTGCCTTTTGCTTGTCTGTTTCATTTTCCTTAACTTTGACATATGAAGACTCTCAAGTGTCATAGCCTCATAGGGATATCTCATGACCTCGCCATTCCTCTTTAGGAATCATGAATCCCATGGGGACTGAGGGTCCTTTGTTGATTTGGTAGGCTGTGGTGTTCACAACATCTTTCCAAAACATCTTTAAAAGGCCTACATGTAATCTCATGCTCTTTTCCCTCTCATTCATTTCCCATTCATATGATTTAACACTCTATTTTGATGAGGTGTATTTGGAATCTTCTTTAACATATTGATCCCATGCTCAACTCATTAATTAACAAAATGTCTTCTGTTGTATTCGTATTATCTAACTTTAGGAACTTGACTTTGAGGTTTGTCTCAAACTCTACAACAACCTTCTACTTCTTGAAGGTGTTGAAGACTTCAAATTTATGCTTCATAAAATAAACTCATACTTTCCTTATGGAATCATCCATGAAGTGGCATAGTACTTGAAATTCCCTCCTGGAGATACTAGAGTCAACCCAAACACATCTGAATGAACAAGTTATAGCTTCTCTGATTTCAAAACTTGCCCCGCCCTTTTGTTTGTCGAGGACACAAGGTTCACAGAATTCCAAAGTGATTTCTGGAATATTACCCTTAGATGCCAACATCTTCATCCTCTTCTCACTCATGTGTCTGAGTCTCTCCTGCACAAAGTGGAAGTCTTTGTTTCTTGGATATCAACGTTTTCATGTATTGCTGAAGTGTCGACCATATACAAGATCTCTCACTTTTAACCTCTTGTAACAACCAAGTTCCCCTTCATCTTCATCACCTTCCACTGGTGATTGTCGAACTCAACATGATGCTCGTTATCATCTACCTGCCTACTGATATGTGCATCCTCTTTATTGAACTTGAAATTCTTCAAAGTCTATTTCGTCCCTAAGGACCTCTAGAGGACAACATATCCCACTCCTATGATATATAGGCTCTGATAGTCTGTAAGTCGTACAGAAGCACCCGATTCCATTATCCAGGCTTCAATGGAACTCACTACGCAACAGATAAACGTGTCACCATAGTCTTCTGGCACATTCATCCATTTCCTCGTCTTATCCGTGGAAGGCTTCAAACACTTATTTTTAAAGTGTCTGCTTTCTTTGAAATTCCAGCACGTGATGTCTTTTCTGCCTCTTGAATTTCCTCTCCTTCTTGATTTACTTATTCCTCTGCCACCACCATCTTTATTGGAACTTCTCCCTTATTTTTCATGCTCAACAAATAGTTGGAACACTCACCTGCATTCCTTCTGCAAATATCCTCTCTTAGGATCGAATCGCGAATGCATTCGAATGTAATCTGATCAAGCGACGTCTTTTAAAGAACTAGAGAGATTTTTTTTATCGATAATGAATGATATACAAAGTATTTACTACACTCCACAATATGTTCAACTCAGTCACTTAACACATGACATATCTTGGTTACAACTCTAGAGATGTATTTATATTGGGTAAGCAGATCTAATAGAGTGACGACAAATCTTCTATACCCATGCTTTATGCAGTAGACCGGATAATATGACAGGTCAAGAGCCATACAAGACATAACATCTTTCTGCTCCTACATGTCGCCTATGTTAGACCTTGTAATGAGTGCCGGGTGACTCCTGAGAAATAAAGTCTTCAGTTGTAAACTTATTCTCTGTGGTTTGAAGTTGCTTCTCTTACACGTCTGACCATCGCATCGGCTGTTGAACCTATTGTCGTCCAAGCTCTTGATCCTTAGTAGCGAGACTTGCTCTGGACTGATGGTCCTTGTGGACTCTAAATTCTATATGGACTGCTGATCCTTCCTGAGTACAGACCCGCCAGGACCGACTGAAATAGCCCCTGACTCCCGGTCCACTCCGAAATGTTGATCGATCCAGCTTGCCAAGCTATCCGAGGAAGTGACCCGTCAAGAGAGTTGATCCTTTAGAACTGCTGAACTAGCTTCTAATTGTTGGTCTTCTCCGGACACCATTAGATTCCACACCTCAACAAAGAATCTCTTCCTATTTTGAAATGGATATTTTGTGAAATAATTTACAAGCTTTGAAACATTTTTTAATAAATAAAGTTTTAGAAATTGACCTTATTGGCAAGTTGCTAACTCTTATTTTTTTGGTAGATTTACGATAACTTCGCAATTTATTAATTTACCATATAACCTTCATATACGAATTATGGCTTTTAAAACTAAAAAAGGAGTTTTGAAACTATTCATGGGGTTTCAAAAATGATCTTGAAAACTTTAAGATGGTATAACACAATATTAAGTAAAAGACGTTACTTGGTTTAACGAAAGATTCGTTCAAAATTCCGAAATAAAGGCTTAAACACGGACTATTTTTTGTTGCTATTAGGAGTTGTCAAATAGATAATTTGAGAGCATTTGATTAAAATTATGATATCAAAACACATATGTATCACATTAAACTGATGCAACATAATGTAGTTCGAAATGGACCAGTTTCTAATACGTTTTTTAAATTCTACGATGGTTCTGTAGTTGACTTTAATAATATGGTGTTCTCATTACATAACTTCTTACCAAAGATACACCAAACATATATACTAAACATATATGTTATAGTCAACTTCATTACTTTTAAAACCTCATGAAAAACAAGTCTAGGACACGTTAGAACTCGCTATGGACACATGAGGCTTCATTTATAGCAACCTCACAGTAAAGCATGATCTGTTCAATGCGAGTTTGAATTCAGTGATCATGACATTTTTCATCAATGTATTTCACACATATATTGTTGGCAATTGTACACACACGACTTCAATCTTGTTTACGAAATACAAGAAATCTCACATATTGTTAGACATGGTAATCAAGACTCATAACATGTTAATGACTAACTATCGATGGTCCTCGAGGGCAACAACTGATATTGGGGTCTCTATGGTACACATGATAACTTCTTACCAAAGATACACCAAACATATATACTAAACATATATGTTATAGTCAACTTCATTACTTTTAAAACCTCATGAAAAACAAGTCTAGGACACGTTAGAACTCGCTATGGACACATGAGGCTTCATTTATAGCAACCTCACAGTAAAGCATGATCTGTTCAATGCGAGTTTGAATTCAGTGATCATGACATTTTTCATCAATGTATTTCACACATATATTGTTGGCAATTGTACACACACGACTTCAATCTTGTTTACGAAATACAAGAAATCTCACATATTGTTAGACATGGTAATCAAGACTCATAACATGTTAATGACTAACTATCGATGGTCCTCGAGGGCAACAACTGATATTGGGGTCTCTATGGTACACATGATAACCCCAGACATGTTTAAATCCATAAACAAACTTGAGTCATAGTAGTCAACTTAATTACGCTCTATGCATGCCACTTCATGTTTCAGTCACAGTGGTGGTGGCGTAGGTGAATGTTGTGACTCGGAAAAAAAAAATTGTGTTATAAAGGGTCATCTACCGAATTCTAATCATATTACAATAAATATACAAAAACTAAGAAATAAATAAAAGATTATAATTAATTTGCGAACATGCTCGTAAAGTTTCATACTTTTTAATCGAGTTTTGCACCACATGTTCCTCGAGTTCTGGAACTTCTTTTTAACATAAATGCACTACTCTAGTCCAATATATATTGAATTTAGCATGTTTTCAAGTATTATATAACGTTAATACACAATTTAATAAAGAAAAATAATAATGAGAACATGAGTCTCGAAACAGTTCTTCGAATTTGGAAATATGATGAAATTTCGCAAAGTCATATTCGATCCTTGTAACGTTTCAAATTTCACAATCAAATTTTTTATATTAAATATAAATTTAAAATATCGAAACCATTTCAAACATAATAAAATTTTATTTGTTCAACACCAAATAATAGTATCTTAAAATCCACAATATAAAAATCAAAGTAATAAACATTATCTGTGGAAATATCAAAACATAGTCAAACCAGATGCGTGTACAGTCAAGCTGTGCCCTTCCCTTTGTCCATGGAAGTACCTGAAAAACAACTAACTTGGGAAAGTAAGCACAAAGCTTAATGAGTTCCCTATAATATCATATGATCCATTACATCAACAAGCATACCACATAATGACTCTTAGACTGACTCCGATCCGCCAATACGTATGGGCTCTCGAACTGATTCTGACTCCGCTCAACTCACAGACTGACTCTGTTCCGCCTCTAAGGACTCTCAGTCTGACTCCGATCCATCTGGGTCACGGATTGACTCCATTTCGCCAACACCTATGGGCTCTTGGACTGACTTTGACTCTGCCCGACTCAGAAACCGACTCTATTCCGCCTCTAAGGACTCTCAGACCGACTCAGATCCGTCCGCAGACCATACAGTCATAAGAACGAAACACACGACCAAATAACCAGCAAGCAAGACTATACTAGTCTAAGCACACAGTCCTATCCTAACAAGTCTCAGGAAACCTATGCATACAACATCACACATAGGGGCGGTTCTTAATGGTGTCCTGGGGTAATCCGGGCACCTGCTAAATTCCGTACACATAGTGTAAACATAGTGCAAAATTTTTTATTTTTTATTTTTTTTCTAATAGGGTGCAACCCCGTAGAAAAAAAAAGTGTCACTACTTAATAGAGTGCATCTCCGGTGCCACAGCTATTGGTAAATCCTACGTCCGCCCCTGGTCACACATAGTATAGTAAGAAGACTCAATTGAATCGGAAAGCTGAATGTAACACCCTAACTTTTTTTTTGTTGAAAATATTAATAATAAAACCTTTATATAAATCTATGAAGATCTTTCATTAAAATTAAATATAAATTTATCAGAGTATGGGTGTTAGAACTTTTCTCAAAACCATTTGACTTAATTAATCTTAACTTAACAAAACATTTAAATAAAGCATTAAACATGAGTGGAAGACTTAATATAACAATTTTACTTATAACGGTCCCTTCATTTGCTTTGATACGAGCTCGAAACGATCACGCCGTGTCCTTTCCAAAATACCCTTAAACTTGAAATGTTAGAATACAACGGGTAAGCGGAAACATTTAGTGAGGAACACGCTACTCACATATTATACCAATCACATGCATTCAGGTATCACTTTTATACATACACAAACATATAACATAACTTAAATATCATCACATTACACTAACACATTATTGGTACCAACTCCTATGTGCGGACCGGTTCCTCGAAGGGCTGTCCCTAGTACCTCCGCAAGTGGCCCTTCTCCAAAAGGTCCTTCGCGACCGGCCAATTAAACCATTTCCCTCCCAGGGTCCTTCATGGCCAGTCACATTACATACAACATACATCCACATAATTCATATCACATATTTTTATTAAAATGACATAAGCATAGATTCACACAAACATACACATTACATGCACGGTTAACATAATAGGCGAGTTAGTGTGACTCACCTGATACCATTGTGTTGCTAGCAGCGATCCAAGTGCCAACCATCAAAATATAACACGTAATCTTACATGTATTATCAATAGACTAAACGTAGATTATAATACAAGTCGCTACTTATTAATACTTGTATATTATACGTTATAACTTCCTTTTTCCATTCATTCATTAAGCCTTTACCAACATGCCTTAACTCGATAAGTTCTTTGCAACATAAACCCTTATTAAGATCATTTACATATTCATTTAGAAATTGGTATTTAGTTCACGTATTACTCGTCGCTTATTATTAAGTTAGTTCTTGTTTACTTTTAGTCTTAAAGCATTTAGATATTAGGTTCCTGATGAATTAATATCATACTTATAATCCAACAAAATGTATTTATAAACTTCTTAAAATATGTTATTTATGTCAAAACATTTGATTCCTAAGGTCTTGATGCATTAAGATCTTAATAAGACACTTTTGTGATTTTTCTTAATTAAGCCCTTTTTGACCCTGTCTTGTGTTTTGATCATAGCTCACAAACCATAAGTCCAAATGACAAGTGTCATAACTTTTTGGAAACTAGACTCAATTTCTAACAACTTGTATCTTAACCAAGTTTCCTAATTCCACTGGTATTTTTCAAAAAATAACTGCAAGATCAGGGACTCTTACTATTACGAACTTTTAGCATTTTTTTACAACTTTTTATTAAGACATTTGATCATTGACTTATTCAATTAATCCCTTGAAGCAAAGACTCTTACCTACACCTTCAAGTTCAAGCGTCACAACCTTACTCTCTATCTTTTTCTTCCATCTTTACTGTCCAACATATGCATCCTTGCTGCCCTTCTTTCTCCCGAAAGCTCCTTCTCTTTCCCGCCAAAACTCTTCTCGGTTTAATGGTTCTCGGCAATGGCTAGTGGGTGGGGTTGTGAGATGGGAAGCGTAGGGATGTAAAGCTAAGAATGGGACGACTTGGGCTACCATAGAACGAAGGCTGCAGGTGGAAGGAATCCCGCAACAGGGCTTCCTCGGCTACGCAGAAGATCCTCGATTCCTTATGAGATCGTAAAGGGGGAAAAGAGAGCTTGGGTTTACGTGATTTTAGATGTATTGGTTACGGGAATAACGCTGTGTTTCCGAGTCTCATTTAACGAGAGAAAAGGAGAGAATTGGGTGGAACTGAGAAAAAAAGAAAAGTTTTTATGTTCTCGAGTTTTTTTTACGGAAGAAAGTGGAAAGAAAAGAAAGGCATTGGAGGGTTAATATTCTCTCCTAACTTTCCTTCCGATTTGGAAGGATTTGGAAGGAAATGAAATTACTGGTAAAAATAACACTTAATTATAATTTTGTTTTCCGTTCCTTTCCATTCGGGAACACATAAAATGTTTCTTTCCTTTAATTTTCTTTCGACTCGGAAACACGAAAATATAACTTTCATTTCATTTCCCTTCCCTTCTTTTCTCTTCTTCTTTTCTTTTCTTTTCTTTTCTCTCCATGCTAAAACTCGGGAACATAGCGTAAAAGAGAGGCGAGGGAGGGATGACGAGGGCTAGAAGAACCGATGACCAAAAGGAGAAAACAAATCTCGCATAAGAAATTCTCGGCCCATATGGGATTTCCATGCAATAATATGAAAATGGCAATTATGGTCCCTCAAGTATGTCCTACTAATTTTATTATACCAAAAAGCCAAAAATCCTCATATAACACGTTTAGTTTAATGACAATTCCAACCTTCAACTACATTTAGAAAAACAATATAACTCTAGAATATTTTTTTTCTTTATTATTACTACTTTTATAATTATTTTCATAATGTATAATTAATTATTTAATTATTTCTCCTAAAATAGGAATTGAATAAACAAATAATTAAATAAATACTACAATAAAAATGGGGCGTTACACTGAATCACACACATAGCAGGGTCCTCGAATAATCCGCAACACGAACCTCCTAAATCACCATCACATATAACTTAGTGACCCGAACCACTTAACGGTCAATCTCTAGTCTAAATCTTAAATACAACAAAGTTTGACCAAATCAAACTGGTCAAAACGTCAATAGTCAAAGTCAACAACCACGTTACGTGCCGTGTAATGAGTCCTACGTGTCATGTAGAGGTGGGACCCAGAAGATAGGTTTTCTCTAGCGGTCGCGCTGCAAACCGAAGTGGTCGCGTCGCGATCGCCTGGTATCTCAACTCATCTTTTTTAAATGCTTAATCCATTAAGCCAACGACTAAGAGTTTCCAGAAAGCATCGACTAATGCTCTTAATGGGTAAAAATACAAAATTTAAGGACTTGCATGTCCCATACATGTCAAACATTAATCATATGTCAAAATGAGGCTAAAACACCAAAAATCTTCTACATGGCTTCAAGAGAGCTTGAGCATGCTCTCTTATTGGTTCAATAGTTCTAGAAGTTACTCATAGGCAACTTGATAGTCTGGAGTTTCCCAACTCCAATAACAATATGCATAAATGGACCAAAAATGCAACTAAACATCTCTAGCTACTAGATCTAAGCATGAAATACATAAAACTTGGAACTTTATACTCACGGAGGTCCAAAATATGTATAAAAGGCTTGATCTATTTTGGAACTTTGCTTCCTTGCACTACCATCATCATCATCTTCTTCAAGAAACACTTAAAAGGCAAGAAAGACGCTCACAAGCACAAAGGACGCTAGGGTTTCGTTCTAGATTCTTCTGAGGGTAGAGTCTGGTGAAAGCGACAAGCCATGAAAGTTAGTGCCCTCAAATAGGGCTCAAGGCCCGAAAAATTAGGGTTTTGCATTTCGAAGGCATCATATCGCGAAGCAGAGCTAGTCGCGCTGCGACGAGTCGTGCATCGTATACTGATCATAAACCATTCTATGCGCCGCACCTGCCACTTGACGTGTCGTGTAGGGCCAAAATCTTCACAATTAACTAACTATTAACTCTATAAAACTTTAAACTCATATTTGGGGAAACAAGCATTACAATCCTGCAATTGAAATATATTCAGTTGTAAAAAGTATTAAGTATGTAAAAGTATAGTGTTTATATAAAGAAATTACATATATTACCATTTTCTGATGAGTTGCAAAAGTTTAAGATTTTGAGAGTTCGAAACTAACTTACGACAAACTACGCAAAAATTTCGAGAAAGACATTTAGATATTGTAAACATTATATATCCCTCTTAAATTGCCGGAAATGTAATAAATACAGTTTTAGTCTATGTAGTTCTTAAATTTGCATGAATTTATTTTTGGTCATTGTAGTATTTAATTTAGGAAAACTACAGTTTAATCATTGTAGTTTTTTAATGGGTTAACATTACTGTTGGGTAAGAAACTTTTGAATTTGGTTTTCAATAGTCACTCCAACTTATTTCTTGCTTACTAGACCATAAAACTCGAGAAAAGTATGCTATTAAAACCATTAGGAATGATTTGAAGGGATTACCCTGTAACCCCTTGTACATGTGGAAATGAAAACGTTAATTTTAAAATTTAGATGCCATATCATCATATCTACGTGGAAACTGAGTATATAAACCCTCTTTATTGATATCTATCACAACTTATTCGGCTCAGTTACTGTGAAACGAGACGATCTGGAAACATGCTCTGCTAGGGTTTTGTGTCGGTGTTTCCTTGGAGTAAGTTCGACCAAATCTTAACTTTTTTGCTTTCACGAAACCCATGTCTAGTACCGTGATTGCTAATAGTGATGGAAATTGGTATGCTATTTACTTGAAAGTTGAAATGAACTGGGAAATGGTATTTTTGTACGATACCCATTTTCGTATGCTTAGGGAATAAAACACTTATTCACTACTATTGATTTTGCTGGTATGACCCACTCCGAGTGTCTTGTATTCCTGAAAAGGTTCATGCAAGCTGAATGTGAGAAGATTTACTATTGTATTCCTAATCAACCCCTTCCTTATGGTTTGAGAAGTATTAACAACAATCGGGAGTATGCTTTATTCATAGAAACTGCATACACTAGTGGAGGGAAAATATCTATATACATAGACCATATAGGTGATGTGTTAGAGGATTGGTTTTTAGAGGAGAAAGATGAGGGGTTGTTTGTGTAGAAAACAATGAGAATTGAAAGTGGTTTCTGGAATTTCTTGTTGATGATCTTAATCGTCAAACAGGTTTTGGGGTGACCATCATGTCTGACCAACATAAGGGATTGCTAGAGGCTGTAAAAGAAGTACTACCTCATGTAGAGCACATGCAATGTGCAATAGATTCAAACAAGGATTTCTTCGAATCTTAAAAAACGATTTAGCGGTGTACATTATCATAATCTTTTTTGGAAAGCATGTAAAGAATCTACAAAAGCTGCCTTTAAAGCTACAATGAAAGAAATTGAACTTTTGAACCCAAGTGTGAGTTTTTAATGGATAAAGATCCATAAACATGGTACAGAGCATATTTTGAGACATGTAGGTGTTGTGATGCTGTAGAAAATGGAGTTTCAGAAAGTTTTAATTCCATTTTCGTTGATGCTAAGAAGAAACTAATCATTACCACGTTAGAAGAAATTATAATGTATGTCATGGAGACGATTTACCAAATGAAGAAAAAAGGATGCATTTTGAAAACTAAATTGTGTCCTTCTATAAGGAAATTGGTAAATGATTTGAAAATTAAACAAAGACAATGGCAAGTGTTACCTAGTGGACTCAATCAATTTAAAGCAATATGTGCTGGAAATGCTTTTGAAGTGGACCTTGACAAAATGACTTGCAGCTATAGGTTATGGCAAATGAATGGATATGACTGTGGACATTCAATGTCTGTCATTAGTTTTGTTAACAAGGATGTGGAATCATATGTTGATCCTATGTTCAATATTATTACCTTTACCAAAGCTTATTCCTATTCTATTGCACCTATGAATGGAAGCTCAATGTGGCCAAAAACGAATTACATTCCACCATTACCACCTAAAAATAGAAGGATGTCAGGAAGGCCATGTGTAAAGAGGAAAATAGATGCAACAGAAGACAATGTCAGAAGCAGGGTGTCAAAGAAAGGTAAGAAGAACACGTGCAATGTTAAGAAGAAAGCTACATGTAAGAATGTGGAGGGTATTTTGGGTAAGCTAAAAGTTAATAAGAAAAATGTATACTCATTCTTGTTTTATTAAGAACTAACTATTATTGTTGGGACATAGTTTTAGTGGTTTAATCTTTGCATTATTGAGCTTAATTTGCAATTAATTGGGCTGTATGGAGTGTTCGGTCAGGGACCGAAAACACCTTGGTTCTCGGTATGTCTTGACCGAAATCAGGGTGATTTCGGTTGGGCTTGGGCTGCTCTCGGCTGGGCTTGAGGTGTCGATGGGCTTAGGTTTAGGCATAGGTATAAATAGTGTTTTATTGTGTCATTAGTGTTGTGGGTCGAATTGGGAGCTTAGGCAATATTGATATGTTGTTCATCGATCAAGCAATCTTATGTACCCGACTTTTGTTAATAAAAGTATGCATTAAAGATTTACACTGTGTTCTTATTGTTTCGGATTCATACTCGTTGGGATTCTGCACCAATAGATTATTTGGATTGATATCATATTAGATCTAGTTGTTTGGGACTTACAATTATATCTTAATACTTACAATAATTATTGTGCTAATAGACACACGGGAAAGGAGGATGCCAAGAAAATCATGAAACAGATGCTTAATCAGGAAAATAACGAAGTAAGATGAGTGCTAATGTTCAACCCAATCAAGTGGTAGATGGGCAAGGAGGTAAGAAGAATGAAGAACAACAAAGTAAGATGAGTTCTGGTTTGGAAATTATTATCAGCAGACTAAGGAAATCTGAAAGAGTTGTGAAGATGAATCTGAGCAAGAACGTTGAAGGTCCAAATGGGGAAGGCAACACATCATCCAAGCCATTGGAAATTGTTTAAGTCATGTTTCACTTTAAATTTCTTAGGTCTATATGTAAGTAAAATACTTTGGTTTTATGATTGTATGGGTCCAGTTGCCCTTTCTAAGACCTAAATGTTGTGTTGATGATACAACATGGGCATGTTAACACTTAATATTATCATGTTCTGTTCTACATTAAAGGTTCCCAGAAAGTTTTATCATTCAAGGCAATTGAGCAATACAGATATGGGACCACTTACATTGGTCCCAAATAACACTAACATATAATAACAACATTGTCATAACTTACCATTAATAGAAAGTATATACATTGGGTTCATACATCTGATTACCTTTACATATGGGACCACAACATTGTCGATTCTTAATCAAAAGTAGGGATACATTGTCCCAATACAAAAAGACGGATCAATTTATCCCTACCAAAAACAACATCTTAATCATCTTCTAAATCCCAAAAACCCATCCATAACCCACTATCAATCAGCTACCTGTCAGAAACACCAACTACCTTCCAAAGTTGTTCAATGAGCTCCACCATCTGCCAACTACTTCACCAACAACCAGGATATCACAACCACTGCCACCAGACTATAGATGAACAACTTCTTAAATAAACTCACCTGTGCTTGCATCTTCTCCAACTTTTTTGTCATTTCAGACTCTGCGACTTTCCATTTCTGCTCATCCTCCAATCTTTTCTTCTTCTGCCTCTGAAGTTTCTTTTCCAGATGAGAAATTTATGTCGAACGATCCCCATTTTGAAGCTCATTCTTCAAACGCAACAATGTTAAGCGTGCGTGTTTTCCAGGTTTTGGATCGATCCATGCGAAAAAATTACAAGGAGTGGGTGAAATCTGAAAATCCCAAATATGAAATTAGGGTTTTTTTCATAAATAAAAAATGATACATTACGGTTTACTGGAATACATGACGAGGTAATCGAAGAAAATATGTTACCAAGGATTGAGGGTAGTTCCAAAATCGTCTAGCTGGGTTATCGATCTTCCAAGATTCTCGACTTTTTGCGAGACGTTTACAGTGGCATGGAGGAGGCATGTTTTCATCGTATAATAGTGGTGGTTCTTCATCGGGATCAACAATCATCCGACAGTGGTTGTTATTGGATGCCGAAGATATGGCTGGTTATGTTGACGAATACTTCAAGACGATAGGGATTTTGTGCTCCAAAAAGGGGAAGGAAACGAGGGTTTTGTACCCATTTAGGTGTTCCCTTCTTTAAATAGCTAAACAAAACACACGTCGGATAATAGGTGGTCCACCACAAGCCAACTCACTGTCCCACATAAGCCACTTAACCCGTTAACTGGCTAAGATTTTTTTTACCATACCTAAGCTAGCAGGTCATTTGTAATTTTAGGGGTCTAGTAAGCTAGAAATAAGTTGGAGTGACTATTTAAAACCAAATTCAAAAATTTCCTACCCAACAGTAACATTAACCATTTTTTAATTTGCATGAACTATATTTTTTTGTCATTGTAGCTTTTAATTTAGAAAATACAATAATTACAAATTTAGTCCCTATAGTTTTTTGAATTTGCATGAATTATGTTTTTTTGCCACAATAGTTTTTTATTTAGGAAAATGATCATTTTAGTCCCTATGGTTCCTAAATTTTCATGAATTGCAATTTTGGTCCTTGTAGCTTTTAGTTAAGGAAACGAATGAATTACACTTTGGGTCACTACAGTTTTTATGCGCTAATTAGTTTTGGTCCCTATAGTTTAATTATTATTTTTGGTCCCTATAGCTTTTAATTTTGTCAGATTTGTAAGTTTAGTCCCTAACTATTTTTTTGTCTCATGAAAGGTCCATATGGTTTCGATTTCCATCGTGATTGATTCTCACCTATATAAAAATATTTTCATACCATTTTTTATTATATTTTACATTTTTAACTAATTTTATATTACAAAAAAAGATAAAGAAATTAAAAAGACACTCCATTACCTCCATCCCTTCAACTCCTCTCTCACCTTACCACCACCATCGACCCCATTATCCATCACCACCCCCACCGAAATGACCATCAATGACACCTTTAACCTTAGCACAGGGCCGGCCCAAGGGGTGTTCATTAGGTGCTTATGAACAGGCTCATCAGTTGCCAGGGGCCTAAATTTTTTTGATGCATTATTATAGTATCGGGCCCATTCGAATTATAGGGTTTAAATTTTAAAAGTTTAGTCGAGAATTGAAAGGCGTTGATAGGGTATCTAGAGCCGATCGGGAACGTAGAAATAGTATCGAAGCGTCGATCATCCTCATCATTTATTATCCATGAATATGCTTCCATTTTCTAGATGGAAATCCGACTGAAGTTGGACGGGACATGGCGATTGAAGTACACCTCAACTTCCGATCTTCTTGTTCTTCTTGATTCTTCCTCCAGGTTTCCCTTTTTTCAGGTCTCCAATATTATTCATTGGAGTATTCGTAGGTTGTTAAAGGTAAATATATGCTCTCCATTTTTCATTTTACCTCGCATGCTAGCCGTTTCTGATTTTTATATTGTACTCACAACATTAAATTGTTTAATCTAAAACTTTATAGGAGAATGAAGGTGCCACCCTCCTTGTTTCTGCCAAATTTCCTATCGTTTTAATGCCATGTAGCTCTACAAAACATAATCATCAGTGAAGAATATTACTAGCCCAGGAATGGTGGCACGCAATGTGATTTATTGTTCGGTTTTTATTATGTGATTTATAATTTTTAGGGCCTAATTTTACTAAATTGCACAGGGCCTCCAAAATATCCTGGCCGGCCCTGCCTTAGTATTTGGATAATTCCATAAAAAGATAAAAATCCTTTCATCTTCTAAGCACAAGTCCAAAGTATCACTATCACCACAGGAACTAAAATGGTCGTCGATGTCACCAGAATCTCCGGCTTCTTCATCGCCACTGTTAAAAATGCCCCCGCCATCAAACCTATCACTGCCATCACCAATAGCACCCACATTAACTTTCTTGATACCCTAAATCCTAACCTTACATCGGCATACCCCAACATCGTAATAGACGACCAGTAAACAGTCTCCCCTGTGGGAATCACGACCGCTGATAGCTCTAGGTGGTGACCAGACCTCCTTCTGATGCTCAATCCAAATTTCCCAGATGTGATCAAACCAATCGGCTGTAATGTGACCATCAGGTTAGACAAAGTTCGCCTATGAGTGGGATCAGAGCCAAAACTCGAACCGGGTCTAAGGGAATTATTGGTGTGTTCAGAACAAGACGAAGCCCAATGATTATCCCCACGAATAGGATCAGACATGATGTCCTGACAGTCCTCCTCCTGCACATGTGCTATCTTCCTGATTTGGGGCATAAATCTTCATCGAGTCATGATTATAATTATCAGAATGGTTTTGGGTTTTATGTGTTAACATGGACCATCATCCACATCCCTATATCCCTTACCCTTTGTGCTAAAGGATGCAGAGACGATGACAAAAGATTACCTAGATTTGGCTATTCATTAGAAGAAATACTTGTGTGTGTGTGTGTTTAGGTGTGTGAAAAGGGTGGGGTGGGGTTAATTTTCTTTTTTCTTTTTAATAAAAGTTAGTTAAAAAAGATAAGCTAAATTAAAAAGGGCAAAGAAGTCATTTTATGTGTCTTGAGGACCATTCATGCAAGTTTTAGAAACCACAAGGACCTTTCATGGGACACAAAATTGTTGCGACTAAACTTGCAAATCTGGAAAACCACAGGACTATTTATGAAGATTTGTCTTTAGGAAATGAATGAATTAAATTTTTGGTCATTCATGCTTTTAATGTTTAATTACAATTTTGGTCTATGTATTTGCAATTGGCATTGTTCTGCACATTTTGTCTAAGTTTGTAATTTTCTACAATAAGGCTAAAGTATTGTTTTGGTTGATGTGGTTTGCACAGTTATGCATTTTAGGTCCATGCTTTGAAAAGTTTACATCAATAGTCATCGTGGTTGGCAAAAATCAATGCTTTGTCCTTGAGGTTGTTACTGATATATCTCTTCTGTTTAATGTTCTAAAATAACAAATTATCCCATGTTTTGTCTTTTTCTCATTTTAAATTTTATTATAAAATATATTATTGTGTGTTTTAATAAATGGGTACTCTCAACGTTTTATTTTTTAATTATTTTACATGTATATATCTCAAAAATATAAATTACACTCTTACATATAAATATTTGTATTATTTATTTAATAAAAAATATAGAATCAATAAATACAACACAACACGGTGTACATTACAACTCGTTTATAATATCCGTGTATATTACCACTCGTTTATAATATTTTGGAGCTCTCACTTTGGGCATGTTTGACAAAACTAGCTCGTAGCCGGTAGCAGTTAGCTGTACCTTGTATTAGTGCATAAGTGTTCGACAAAAGTAGATATTAACTTTTATAAGTGTAAATTAATATAAAAATCAAAAGCTAGACGCTAAACGTTTCGAAAAGCTATTTGAAGTAGCTTTTAGATTAGGAGCGTTTTGTTAAAAATAAAAGTTAAACGTTCTAGCTGTCAAACGAACTTTTTTTCCGAGTTTTTTCCTAAAAATTAAAAGTTAAAAGCTCCCAAAAGCTGCGTATCGAATACGCCACCTAACTGTGAGTATAATGATTTTTACAATTTTAAGAAAAAATTACAGTTTTGGTCCCTGTGGTTTACGAAATCTTTCATATTAGGACCAAGTATTGGAATTTCACGGTTATGGTCACCAAGGTTTCTGAAATGCTACAAATTAGTCCCTGGATCAGGTAAAAAGACTTTCTTGCCCTTTCTTATTTCTTTTATCTCTATCTTTTTATTTTTTTTATAATTAAAAAACTACTAAAAAACCCACCCCACCCCACCCCACTCCTACCCCGTATCCCCCCTCTCTCTAACAGCATAAGCCCTTCAGAGTTCATCGTCCCATATGATCAATACATGGAATCTGTGAAGAATAATTATTCCATAGGAATGAGATTTAACATGAGGTTTGAAGGTGAAGAGGCTCCTAGAAGAAGACAAGCACGATTAAGTATCATTCAGATTAGAATATAAATATTGGATTACAGCTAGGCATCGCAAACAAATTGACTGTTCTTCAAAGCAAAATCAAAGCCACGGACAATAATTTTCAACAAGATTAAATCGATTCACAAAGACAGACTAACTTGTTCCTCGCACCATTATAGGACTTATGAACACCATCAATAAAGAAAAAACAGTAGGATACCCTTCAAAATTCTACTTTTGGGCCAGGTCATTCTCCTGTTCAGAATGAATCTTCGCCAGCACTACCTCATCCGCCTTCAACTCCGTTGCGGCCGTCGAATACTCCGGTTTCAGTGCTTGGCAATTCCTACACCACGATACGAAACTTCACCATGGCATACCTACTTTTCTCCAAGAAATCACTGAAATTTGACCCATTCAATACCACTACATCACTCTCGTCGATCTCAGCTTCCAGTGGGAATGCTCCCTCCCAATCTCTAAAATAATCCAAATCATCATAGTCCTCGAATTCATGGTCCTTGTAATTGTAACGGTGATGGGATGTTTCGAGTCTACAAACGAATTATCTACTACTACTACTACGCCCAATGAATCGAAATTCAACTTACATTCAAGTTCAAATCCATGGTCCATTTTGCCCTCGGGTCTCTCCCTTAGTTTGTTAGGTGGTGGCATGAAAAGTAACATTCAAAGCGGTGAAATTTCGTACCAAACTCGCGATGTTCGATTTAGTGCTTTGGAACGGAGTTATGTAATTGCCCAGAAAAAACAAAACCCACAATACTTCTGTGTGACTCTGTGTGTGTGTATGAGGGGGGGGGGGGGTACGGGGTGGGGTTAGGGTGGGGGTGGGGGTGGGGTATTCTTTTTATTAATAAAATAATTAAGTAATTCAAATAAAAATGAAAAAGAAATTAAAAATGGCATTTTAGTCTTTTTACTTGATCCAATGACCGATTTGTAGCGTTTCATAAACCTTAAGGACCATCAACATGATTTTCCAATACTTGGTCCTAATGTGAAAGATTTGGTAAACCACAGAGACCAAAACTGTAATTTAGTCTAGTTTAAAACATGTCTCAAAATACGATTATATAAAGGGCAAAATAAAAACATATTATTATAATAAATAAACCAATAACAAATATTATTTTTTCATAATCAACCTTGAATGTTACATAATAAAATAGAATAAATCTTCATCTTTCATCAATAAATAAGCATTGTTTACATAAAATACTGTTAAGATCCTAAATAAATCAAATCCACAATACTTTGTTTTATATAACGAATGACGATGTCCACTAGATCGCCCATTCAAAATTAGGTTGTTGATTCGAACAAATAGTATATAAAAAGAACATGACTTTATTTTCTGAAATTTATATGTCAAATCAACAAATTAGGTACGTGTGTCGTGTTCTCTTAATCTAGTCAGATATTTTTATTTTATTTATAGTTGAATGTGTTAAGTAATACTTAATGCATCTTTAACAATGTTATTATTATTATAATTTATTTTGTTAATTCAAATCGCTTGATATTATTATAAAATATGACTTATTTTATGAGCATTAATTACCTATGTGATATTATATTTTGTTCCTTCTAAAGCATGCACAATGGTTAATATCTTCATAAATTATTTATTTTGTTAAATTTAAAATTTTCACACATATATATATATATATATATATATATATATATATATATATATATATATATATATATATATATATATATATATATATATATATATATATATATATATATATATATATATATATATATATATATATATATTAAGATTCAAACGTTTATCTCCACCTATTTAAAATATTTTATATAACATCTTCTTTAATTTTTAGTTTTAAGCAAAAGTCATGTTTAATATTTATATTATTTTTATCAAATACATAATTATTCTATACAAATATAGATTTTTATTTTAAACATTTAGTATATTGGATAAATTAGTTAAAAAGAATAAATATATATGATCAAGAATGGTACTATATAAATGTTATTAAAATAAGAAGATTATATGCTCCAATACTATCCAGTGATCAATGAATAATTTATTTTATAGTATAATAGATGTCTTTCAAAATCATATGGTTCGAGATATATTGTTATCTTAAGTCATAGTGATTTGAAAGATAAACGTCTTTTCATATACATTAAATTGATGTCATTTACTAATAACATTTGATATTCCATCACATAACAATTACACCGAGCAAATGATATCCTAGCTGGCACCAGGCATTGACCAAATGGGCATCAAGAACAAACCTATCCAACTAGGTAACAAATACAGTCCAACTTTGTCGGGCATCAGGCATAGTCTAACCTTAACGTGCATCCGGAACGGTCCAACCCTAAGAGCATCAGGCCATGCAACCAAACATCAAGCAAGTCTACCTAATAAGCATACACTACAGACCAACTCTGTCAGCATCAGACATAGTCTAACCATAAGAGCATCAAGCCCTGCTATCACGAGCGAATCACACAACTAACTAGTAGCAACCAAGACTATACTAGTCTATGTACGCAACCGTAAGAACGAGTCATGCGACTACACATAAGCACGAACAGTCTTATACAATTAAACACACTATCTCCCCTACCGTACCAAGTTACCTACGTATGTAACTTTACACATAGTATAGTGAGGAGACCACCCGAATCCGCTGTCGAGCACACACATACAAGAATCTTCGCGCTAACCAACACGAACCCCCGACTTATCATAAAGCGTAAATTAGGATCCCGAAGGTCCAAATCTGATCCCTACGACCTAACCCTCAATCTACTCAAGTTGACCAAAAGTCAAATAGTCAAATTCAAAGGTCAAGGTCAACGGTCAAAGTCAAAGTCAATGCTTAACGCCGCTACCGCCTTCTGATAGCATCGTTAAGCCCAGACCAAAAATGAGTTTGCGTCCCAGTTAGCATCGCTAACTACCCATGTTAGCGACGCTAACCAAAAACTCCTCAATTTATTTATTAAGCAATTAATCTATCAAGACAGTTGCCATAAACTTCTAAAACACGTCCATTTGGTCTGAAATCCCATAAAAATGTAAACTTTCTTGACATGCATGTCCAATGCATGTCAAATCTTATACCTAGGTCAAAGAGGGACTTGAATCTTCACTCAATGCTTGCAAAACCAAGACTCAATCATTTTTCTGATCTAGAGGCTTAACGCGATCTCAACAGGGACCAAGATGCTTGGAGTTTCCCTAACTCCAAGATCAACTCTTCAAGGACCACGACCATCAACATTCTCACATAGACTAGAAAAGGAAACCATCACATGAAGAAATCAGAGGATAGAGACTTACAGAGGTCCTAAACACTAACCTCTAGAGGTTCTAGGACTGAGGGTGCTTCCCTTTCTCCACTTCCTTTCCCATTCTTCTCCATGAAACCTTCATTAGCAACTACCAAAACAAAAATCACCATCGAAGGATCTAGACTCGTGTATAGAGAGGTTGGGATGAATGGAGGCTGAATAAATGACGTTCCTAGGGTTTTATGCATATTAATAGGGCCCAAAGCCCAAGATTCTAGGGTTTTGAAATAGGCAGTTTAGTGGCGCTAACCTTAGCAATTAGTAGCACTAACCACGACATTCTCGCCTACTATTTTTCACCATTAGCGAGGCTAACCACCCTGGTTAGCAATGCTAACTCAAGTTTTCCTTAACTAATATTTCCCTAAGTCCCAAGTTGGTTGTTCCAGGAATCGGGCTTTCCAGACGTATTATTTTGATGTGTGTCTCAAGTGCTGATTAGTAGGTGATGCCTTAGATGGTGCTTTAGAGATGCTTAAAATTTTTAGAGTTTACACGACTCAAACTTTTAGTATATGCAATATGTTTGGTTGATTGTTTATGCTTACTGATGTTGTGATATTCGAGTTGACATCCCATGAGATTTTGAAATATCATTTTTTTAAGTCTGAGAATTTCTGTTGTCCAATAAAGTGTTTTCGTTAAAATTTAAGCATAAACTATTTTTGAAAATGGCCAACTTATAGGGTTGTCACAGTTGGTATCAGAGCCACCATTCTTTATAAAACCCTAGAGACAAACCCTTGCCATCCTCTTGTGATTTCTAAGCCCCTTTCTTGATTTGAGGTGTAGCTTGAAGAAGAAGAAGAATAAGAAGAAGAAGAAGAAGTGAAGAAGTGGTGCAAGGAAGCAATCTCTAACCAATATCCAACACTCCATCCTTTTGGAGTTGGGCGATGCGTTTCTTGTTAATGTGTCCAAGACGATAATGCAACAAGCATGCCTTTTCTATACCATTAGAAGAATCAATTTGTAATACACTATTTCCTCAATTGTCTACACAAGTCACAGTTTCATACACACCATCACAAGGTAAAGCTTCAAATATAAAGACACCATTCTTATATACGGAAATTGAACCATTCAAATTACCAGTGTTGTAAAAGTCGGCCTAGGCGGCCGCCTAGGCGCTAGGCGGGCTAATACTGCCTACGCTTAGTACTATGCGGCTCAATTAGTCGGGCGTAGTCAACTTCGGTCAAAATCGGTCTAGGCGGAAAAGGCGGTCAAAGTCGGTCAACGGGCGGTCAAACGAAGTCAACAATTTGGCATGAAAATTTTCAAAATTACCCATTTTTTCATGAAAAATTTCAAAATTACCCATTTTTTTCTACTACCCCTCTTTTTTCGGTTCCCCCTCATTTTATTTGACCTAATCGAGTGACTTCTCTGTTCTCTCCCTGCCATTTGAAACAATCGACTGAAAAGAGGAATCGATCTCCGGCTTTCCCCCCGACTTCTATCTCCGGCTTCCATCTCCGACTTCCATTAAAGCTCCGATAAACCTCCGTCTGTAAGCCATCATTAAGCCTCCATTAAAGCTCCGATAAACCTCCGTCTGTAAGCCATCTGTAATATTTCGAGTTTGATTTCGAGTTCTGATTTCAAGTTCGAGTTTGATTGTGGTTTCGGTTTTGATTTTGCATTTGATCCGGTTCTGTTAATATTCAGAATTAGTTTGCATTTGACAGTTAAGAACACAAAAGCTCCGATATACAAGTTACTTTGATGTTCCGAAATTGACATGGAGTATAGATATTGATTTTTGATGCTTTTTTCTCGGGGATTAAGTTACACCCTTGACCGTCATGTATGATCTTGTTTTCTACTTTTTTTTGTTCTAGTTTTCTTCATTAGGATGACAATTAACAGACTTTCTTTGTGTATATAGAATATGAAAGGTTTTCTGCAAACCATGAACTAAGTAACCTAAGTTCACATGCAACCTATGAGGATCTATGTTTTCTTCTAATTGAACATATAACAAAACCTAAAGCCATAAGAAAATTAACTAAAAGAATAAAATTAGAAAAACCAACCTTTTAGAATTTTTCTAGGAGCTGAGCAGCAAAATTATCCTGCCTCAAATGAGATCACACCCAAAGCTAGAGGAGAGGGAATCGAAAATCCAGAGAGAATATGTGAAAGTGGCGAAATTCATATGGTGCCTGGGATCCATATTTATAGTTTCCAGATAACCAGTTGATAAGCCTTAAGGATAAACCTTTTTGAATTCAAATAAGATAAACCTTTTATCTTATAATTCAAACTCCTATTTATCCTCTATATATCAATTTCGAAATTCTATATATCTATATATAGATTTCGACTTCCACTGGTCATTGTCACACTGCCACTTACTCAACTATTGAATAATTACAGTTTTAGTCCCTGCACCTTTAATTAATTAATTTAATCCCCAAATTAAATCCAATTAAATCTGGATTAATTCCTAATTAATTAATATAGTTTCTAATTAATATATTATCACTTTAATATATTAATAAACCATATATTTAATTCCTGTTGATTTATTAATCCCATAATAAATCAACCTTTCTCTCTACCGAATTTTCTACCAAACCTCCAGCCATGAGGGCAACCCAAATGGACTGTGCTTCTATTAATTAGGTAAATACTAATTATTAGTCATGGCTTAGACACCTAATCCAACAGTCTCCCACTTGGATAAGTCTATGACTATAATTACCGATTTAACCTCTAAGTAACCAGCACTTGTAGCTTCCTAGAAACCAATGCCAAACTCTGATCTAATCAGTCCTGTCCATAGATAAGTGATCAGATGATCCTCCGTCCAACTAGATATTTTTCAGACTCAAGACATGGATAAAATCAATCTGGTCTGATTCACTGTTCCTCGATTTCCGATTTGCATATGACTCTTAGACTACCAATTTAGTCCCGGTTGGCCAACCATTTTAGTCAACTTCAAAATCATCGAGAGGCCTACAGATATATGTTCCCCGTTAGGGTCTAGGGACGAATAAACTTTGACTCATATACTTATGTCTTTTACCAGACAAATCACTCACAACAATACGTTTTATAACACCGAGTTACTGATGCGTTTTCATATTATCAATGAATAACCGTCTAGTAAATCATAACTCGTATGTCTTAGCTTAAAGATCAAAAGATATTATCGTCTCAATATTGCTCGTGATGAAATCCATGAAGCAATCCATTGAGCGCGGGTTTATCCAATACTCAAATCTCTATTTGCAAGTACTCACGAATGGTGCAGCAATCTAATTGCAATGTCTAACTCCTTAGACAATCTATTACCAATTCATGACAGTCTGACTTCACACTTACTCCCAAAAAGTGTAATCGACTGTGGATATTCGAATAATCCAATTATTCAGGAAGTAAAACATGCAAAATGAAACACAATGATATATGTATATTGACAAAATTAGTAAACCATTACTCATTAATAAATCTCCATTATTAAATCACAAAAGTCAATTACAATAACATTGTTACAAGTTTCAAAACCTATCTAATTACAAAAACTTATATCATCTCTTAATCCAATGCTCCTAGCATGCTGATTATGCTTAATCCTACACAGAGCCTTTGTCAAGGGATCTGCAGGATTATCTTCCGATGATACCCTCTTTACAAGGAGGTGACCTTCTTCTACCCTATGCCTGATGTAGTGGTACTTTCTGTCGATATGTCTGGACTTTCCATGATCTCGCGGTTCCTTTGTCAAGGCGACCGCACCTTCGTTATCACAGAAAAGTTCCAAGGGCTCCTGAATACTCGGGACTACTCCAAGGTCACCGATAAAATTCTTCAGCCAAGCCGCTTCCTTTGACGCTTCACTTGCTGCTATATACTCTGATTCGCACGTAGAATCAGCCACTGTTTCTTGCTTGGAACTTTTCCAAGTAACTGCTCCACCGTTCAAAAGGAATACCCAGCCCGACTGAGACCGACCACTGTCTCTATCCGTCTGAAAACTGGCATCTGTATATCCTTCAACTCTCAAAGTATCACTGCCACCGAGGACTAACACCATGTTCTTGGTCCTTCGCAGATACTTGAGTATATTTTTCACAACTATCCAATGCGCCCTTCCAGGGTTACCCTGGTACCGACTGACCATGCTTAAAGCAAAGGCCACGTCAGGGCGAGTACACGTCATAGCGTACATGATCGATCCTACAGCCGAAGCGTAAGGTACCCGACTTATTTCAGCTATTTCTTCGTCTGTACTCGGACTTTGAGTCTTACTCAATTTTGCATTGCTTTGGATAGGTAGCTCTCCCTTCTTGGAATTTTCCATACTAAACCTCTTTAGTACCTTTTCCAAGTATGTACCCTGACTAAGTCCAATTAGTCTCTTCTTCCTATCTCTCAGAATTCTTATCCCGAGAATATAGGCAGCCTCTCCTAGGTCCTTCATGGCGAAACATTTCCCAAGCCAAGCCTTGACATCTTGCAAGGTTGGAATATCGTTTCCCATGAGCAGTATGTCATCGACATACAGCACCAGAAAGGTGACTATACTCCCACTAGCCTTGACATATACGCAGGACTCATCCTCGCTCCTAGAGAAGCCAAACTCTTTGACTTTCTCATGGAAACAAAGATTCCAGCTGCGAGAAGCTTGCTTCAATCCGTAGATTGATCTCTCAAGCTTACACACCTTATTAGGATACTTTGCATCGACAAAACCCTCTGGCTGATTCATGTAAACATCCTCAGTCAACTTCCCATTAAGGAAAGCGGTTTTGACGTCCATCTGCTAAATTTCATAGTCATGAAATGCAGCTATGGCCAGCATAATCCTAATAGACTTTATCTTGGCTACTGGTGAGAAGGTCTCGTCATAGTCAACCCCTGGGGTTTGAGTAAAGCCCTTCGCAACCAGTCTTGCCTTGAAAGTGTGTACCTTTCCGTCCATGTCGGTCTTCTTCTTGAAGATCCATTTGCACCCGACTGTCTTTCGACCCGGTACGTTGTCAACCAAGTTCCAAACTTGATTGTCATACATGGACTTGATCTCGCTATCCATGGCCTCTTTCCACTTGGCAGACTCAGGGCCCGCCACTGCTTCCTGGTAGTTAGCTGGTTCATCCAAATTTATCAGCGTCCTATCACTGACAAACATGTCCCCATCCGAAGTTATATGGAACCCATAAAACTCGGGTGGCATGCTAACCCTACCGGAACGCCTAAGAGGTAAGGATACATCTGTCGGACCAACAGGAACTTCTTCCTCATGTTGGTTGCTAGTTTCCCCTAAGGTTGCGTCATCTGATGACTCTTGAATTTCTTCCAGATCGATGGTACTCCCACTGTCCTCTTTGAATATGAGCTCTTTCTCTCGAAAGACCGCTCGTCTAGCTACAAAGACCACGTCCTCGCTCGGTCTGTAGAATAGATATCCAAAGGACTGTTTGGGATAACCAAGGAAGAAACACCTTTCGCTTCTTTCTGCGAGTTTTTCTTGAGTCTCTCATCTAACGAAAGCCTCACAACCCCAGACTTTGGTATGTGCCAACGAGGGAACTTTCCCCGTCCACATTTCATGAGGTGTTTTAGCAACCTTTTTAGTAGGGACAAGATTGAGGATATGGGCGGCAGTCTCTAAGGCATACCCCCAGAAGTGAATGGGAAGTGAAGCTCGACTCATCATGGAACGAACCATGTCCAACAGGGTTCGGTTGCGCCTCTCCGCAACACCGTTGAAATGTGGTGTCCTGGGAGGTGTCAACTGCGAAACTATTCCGCATTCCTTTAGATAGTCTAGGAACTCGATACTTAGATACTCTCCGCCTCTGTCGGACCTGAGCATCTTTATCTTCCTGCCTAATTGATTTTCTACCTCGTTCTTAAACTCTTTGAACTTTTCAAAGGTGTCCGACTTGTGCTTGATCAAGTAGATATAACCGTATCTACTAAAATCGTCGGTAAAGGTCACGTAGAACCGCGTGCCATCCTTTGTGGTTGATCTGAATGGACCACACACATCCGTGTGAATAATGTCCAGCAGACCCTCACCTCTTTCAAAAGATCCTTTGAAGGGTGATTTAGTCATCTTGCCCAACAGACAAGATTCGCATACATCATCCGACCTGAGGTCGAATGATTCCAACACTCCATCCTTTTGGAGTTGGGCGATGCGTTTCTTGCTGATGTGCCCGAGCCGACTATGCCACAGACATGCCTTTTCTACACCACTAGTAGAATCAATATAATTTACACTATGTCCTAAATTGTCAACACATTCAACAGTTTCATACACACCATCACAAGGATAAGCAGTAAAAATCAAAATACCATTTTTGAAAACAGAAATCGAACCAATTTTATTATCAAAAGAAAATTGAAATCCTTGTTTGAACAATGCGTGAAATGAAATAATGTTTCTTGCCATTTCTGGCGAATAGCAACAATTAAATAACTCTATACTAACATCACTACTAAGCACTAAACTGTAAACGCCGATCTTGGTAACAGGGGACGATCTCCTATTGCCCATGATCAAGTTCAGTCTACCGTGCTCCACCTCCCTGCTTTCCTTTAGGCCCTGCAGATCAGAACAAATGTGAAAACCACATCCTGTATCAAGGACCCAAGAATTAGAAGATGGTGAGTTATTAGAGATAGTGTATATACCTGCTGTCGATGGCTTTACTTTCCCATCCTTGACATCCTGCAAGTATTTGGGGCAGCTTCTCTTCCAATGGCCCTTCTCTTTGTAGTAAAAACAGTTGGCTTCATCGGGGTTGGCCACACAAGGAATGTGTGAAGTCTTGGTTCTCGAGCCATTACTGGATGACCCGACCTGAACCTTTTCCCTCCAATTTTGTTTAGGAGGGCCCTTCCTCTTCTTTCCTTTGCCACTTCCAATGGCTAGGACGGGCTGATTAACCGAGGGTACACTTTTACCCTTCATCCCGTCCTCAGCAACTCGAAGCATGCGATGCAACTCAGTCAGGTTAGCCTGATTGTTGTTCAAATGATAAGCCAGCCTGAACTGGTCATAAGAACTCGGTAGGGAGTTAAGCACTATGTCAACGGCCAACTCCTCCGGTACAGGCATCGCAAGCTTTCTAAGCCGTTCCACGTAACCTTGCATTCTTTGCACATGAACGCAGATGGACTCTCCATCATTAGGTTTGCTGTTCGTGAAGTCCTTGACCACCTCGCACCTCTCGATGCGTTCTTGCTTGCAGAACTTTTCCGCGAGCTCCTTGTGCATCTCGAAGGGCCAGTAGTCTTCGTATATCCTTTGCAATTCGGGGTTCATTGTGGCGATCATGATGCAGGCCACTTTGGTCGCATCATCAGAATGTTTTTGGTACGAGGCAATTTCCTCGGGAGTAGCAGTTTCAGGGTCAACATCGACAAGCTCAGTCTCGAGAACATACTCTTTGTTCTCGTACCTCAGAGCCATCTTGATGTTTCTAATCCAGTCATTGTAGTTTGTCCCGTTCAATTGAACCTTGGAACATAGTGAGAGGATAGAGGGAACACTGGGGTTTGATTGGGGAGCGGATTGATCAACAGAAGACATCTATAAAAGAAGGTAAGTTTAATTAGATACTTGTCGGTCCTTATAATAACCCAATATAAAATAAGGCTAGGATCCAACTATAACAATTTGCAACATAGAAGAGGGATGCCGTAATCTATAAGCAAATTTTATAAAGGTAGGCGAATGACGATTCAGCCAATTCCACCGCGGAAAAAATAATCTTATTATAAATGGAATTCCTAGTTTCTTTTGAGATTTATTGAACTGTTCAATAGCATGTTTAATCTCGGATATCCCCCACCGTTTGTGACTGGGATGCCGAGGATCACAAACCGGGTGTGAATTAACCATGCAAATTAGCTTGGTACTCTCGGGGTCCATTATCATCTCAAATTGATGTGCCGGTAAACCACACACGCTCCATCAACAATGATAACACCCGAGACACCCATTGCCACTCTTTATGAACCCCCATTGGTGTGCCGGTAAACCACACACGCTCCACCAACGTTTCATAAAGTGCAATGTGCAATTTCATGGGTTAGCATCAAATTCACATTTTTCCTAAAGTAACTAGATTGGGTTTTTGTGTAAAAGTTCTAGTACTTTGATCATTATACTTTTAATGATTAAGCGGTTCTGTCAAACCCGTTCGGCTAACGACCCTCCACTGATCAGGCGAGCGGTGGGTGAGAGTGTTCACCCATTAGACTACCATTTTATAGGCAGTCTCCTTATACCCACTTTATAGACCAGCTTCGTGAATGAGGCCTTCTATTGATTTGACTAACCAAATTTATCTCATATATATATAGTATTAACTTTTAATAATATATATAAGATGTATTTTAAAACCCTTTAAAATATTCAAGGTTTATCTTTTAATTTTACCAAATTTAACAATTAAATTTTGAATTAAATTAAACCTTAAATTCGATTTAATCAATTTTAATTACCAATTAATTAAATTAATTAAATCTAAATATTTTAAACATTTTAAAATATTTTTCCCGGATTTATTAATTTCGCAATATTTTAAATTAATTAAATCCTTTTGAATTAACTTTTAATTAATAATTAATTAAATTAATTCAAATGAAGATAGGTTTATCCAAATTAATCAAATTAATTAAAACCTAACATAAACCCCTTAAAAATCGAATTCAAATAATGGGGTTTAAGATTATCCATTTAATTAACAAATAAAGTTACCAAAAATAGAAAACCTTCTAAAACCCTAATCACAATTTTCGAAATTAGCAAAAGGGGGGGATTAGGGTTTCCAAAACCCTAATCCTAGAAATCGATCCTTAGCAAAATTAGGGTTTATAGGCTTTAAACCCTAAAACAGTTATAACAATTCAACAAGAAAACAAAACAGGCTCTGATACCACTGAAAGGTTTTCTGCAAACCATGAACTAAGTAACCTAAGTTCACATGCAACCTATGAGGATCTATGTTTTCTTCTAATTGAACATATAACAAAACCTAAAGCCATAAGAAAATTAACTAAAAGAATAAAATTAGAAAAACCAACCTTTTAGAATTTTTCTAGGAGCTGAGCAGCAAAATTATCCTGCCTCAAATGAGATCACACCCAAAGCTAGAGGAGAGGGAATCGAAAATCCAGAGAGAATATGTGAAAGTGGCGAAATTCATATGGTGCCTGGGATCCATATTTATAGTTTCCAGATAACCAGTTGATAAGCCTTAAGGATAAACCTTTTTGAATTCAAATAAGATAAACCTTTTATCTTATAATTCAAACTCCTATTTATCCTCTATATATCAATTTCGAAATTCTATATATCTATATATAGATTTCGAATTCCACTGGTCACTGTCACACTGCCACTTACTCAACTATTGAATAATTACAGTTTTAGTCCCTGCACCTTTAATTAATTAATTTAATCCCCAAATTAAATCCAATTAATTCTGGATTAATTCCTAATTAATTAATATAGTTTCTAATTAATATATTATCACTTTAATATATTAATAAACCATATATTTAATTCCTGTTGATTTATTAATCCCATAATAAATCAACCTTTCTCTCTACCGAATTTTCTACCAAACCTCCAGCCATGAGGGCAACCCAAATAGTCTGTGCTTCTATTAATTAGGTAAATACTAATTATTAGTCATGGCTTAGACACCTAATCCAACAGAATATAGACCAGTTTTATAGTATGCATTATGCAATCCTACTCTCTCTCTCTGTTTGTGCAGTGGGCACCATGTCATGTAATTGTTGGCATGCCTTTGCTTGTTGCATTTGAACTGCTTCTTTGTGTCTTTCTGGAGAGTATCTATGGTACTGAAACTTATTTATTTCATTTCCATATGTTTTTGAACTTTGTGAATCAATCTTATCTTAGGTGATCTAATATCTAATTTGCTGTTCACATATTTTGTATTTTTTGACAGGTTCTATGTTATTTACAGATCCCAAGTTTTGATTCCAAGTTCATGTTCTGGTTCCAAAGTTTGATTCCAAGTTTTGATTCCAAGCTCATGTTCTAGTTTTGATTCCTATAATACCAAGGTTTGATTCTAAATTTTTGATTTCTACAAAATTATTCACATATTTTGTAAATTTTGTATGGTTATTCACTTATTTTGTTAGAATATGTGTATTATTAAATTTAGAAAATTTAAATTTTATTACAATTAACGGTCCCCGCCTAGGCGCCGACTAGTCCTCGCCTAGACCGACTAGTCCTAGGCCCCCGTCGGCCGCCCGACCACCGCCTAGCGACTTCTACAACCTTGCAAATTACTAAACGAATATTTAAAACCTTGTTTGAACAATGCATGGAAAGAAATAATGTTTCGAGCCATTTCTGGCGAATAGCAACAATTTAAAAGATCTAAACTAACTTCACTACTGAGCACTATACTATAAATCCCGATCTTGGTGATAGGTGACGATCGCCTATTTCCCATGATCAAGTTTATTCTTCCGTGCTCCACCTCCTTACTCTCCTTTAGGCCCTGCAAATCAGAACAAATGTGAAAACCACATCCTGTATCAAGGACCCAAGAACAAGAAGATGATGAGTCTTTAGAGATAGTGTATAAACCTGCTGACGAACTGGGGTTCGAGACGTGAGGTGTGTCAGAACTGGGGTTCGAGACGTGAGGTGTGTCAGAATTGGGCCTGGCTTTTTGCAATAAAAACAGTCGGCTTCTTTGGGGTTCGAGACGTAAGGTGTGTCAGAACTGGGCCTGGCTCTCGGGCCATTGCTGGACGACCCGACTTGAGCCTTTCCCTTCCAATTCTGCTTGGGAGGACCCTTCCTCTTCTTTCCTCTTCCCTGACCAATAGCCATGACAAGAGCGTTGGCGGATGGTACACCTTTACCTTTCAATCCGTCTTCTGCGGTCTGCAGCATATTATGCAGTTCAGCCAAAGTGGTCTGAGTGTTGTTCAAATGATAGGCCAAGATGAACTGATCATAAAAACTCGGCAAGGAGTTAAGGACCATGTCAATGGCCAGCTCCTCGTCGATCTTCATATTAAGCTTCTGAAGCCTTTCCACATATCTCTACATACTTTGCACGTGGGTGCAGACAGACTCTCCATCTTTTAGTTTACAAGCCATGAGGGCTCGGACTACCTCATAATTCTCCTGACGAGCTTGCTTGCGGAACTTTTCCGCAAGGTGCTTGTTCATCTCGTATGGCCAGTAGTCCTCGTAAAACCTTTGCAATTACGGGACCATGGTAGCAACCATGATGCATGCCACTTTGGTCGCATCATCGTAATGTTTCTTATACGAGGCATATTCCTCGGGACTAGCTGTATCAGGATCAACTTTAATGAGCTCTTTTTCAAGGACATACTCTTTGTCCTCAAACCTCAGAGCCATCTTGATGTTACGCATCCAAGCGTTGTAGTTGGTGCCGTCCAATAGCACCTTGGAGCACAACGAGAGGATCGAAGAGAAGTTGTTGGAGTGGGGTGCGGGTTGGGGAGCAGAAGTATCAGCATGGGAAGACATCTATAAAAAAAGGTAGTTTTAGTTAGATATATATAAATATTCCTTAATATATTAACCCAAAATAATTATTAAGGCTAGGACCCAACTATATAATTCACAACTTAGAAGAGGGATGCTGTAATCTAATTGTAAATTTTATAAAGGTAGGCGAATGACGATTCACCAATTCCACCGCAGAAGATAATCACATTAAGTGAAATTCCTAGATCTTTGAGATTTATTGAACTGTTAACTAGCATGTTTAATCTCGGACTATGCTCTTCTGTTTGTGACTGGGATGCCGAGGATCACAAACAAGATGTGAATAACCATGCAAATTAGCTTGGTAACCTCAATGTCGTTTATCTTCTCGATTGATGTGCCGGTAAACCACACGCGCTCCATCAACAATGATAAATTATGAGATACCCATTACAACTCTTTACTAGTCCCTATTAGTGTGCCGGTAAACCACACACACTCCACTAACGACTAATAAAGTGTAATGTGCAATTTCATGGGTTAGCATATCTTTCACATTTTTCCTAAAGTAACTAGATTTGAGATTTTATAAAAATGGTTCTAGTACTTTGATCAATAGCATTATACTTTTAATAAGATTAAGCAGTCCTATCAAACCCGTTCTGCTAACGACCCTCCACTGATCAAGGGAGCAGTGGGTGAGAGTGGACACCCATTCAACCGCCATTTTATAGGCAGTTTCCTCATACGCCCTTGTAGACCAGCTTCGTGAATGAGGCATACTAGCGATTTGACTGACCAATTCTTATACATATAAATATTAACTTTTAATTATTATATATATATATATATATATATATATATATATATATATATATATATATATATATATATATATATATATATATATAAAAGATGTATTTTAAACTTTTAAAATAATTGTGGTTTATCCATTTAAATTTTCGAAATTAACTATTAATTTTAAATTTAAATTTAAACCTTAATTGATTTAATATTTATCTTTTAATTAAACAATTAATTAAATAAATTAAATCAGATAGGGATCAACAAATTAATCAAATTAGTTTAATCCTATCCTTTAACCCACTAAATTTCAAAAATCACATAAGGGTTTAAGGTTATCCATTTATTAATTAATCACAGTTACCAAAAAAAAAAAAGAAAACCTTCTAAAACCCTATCAAGAAAATCGCAAATAAGGTGGGGAGGGGATAGGGTTTCGAAAACCCTATCCCAAGAAATCGATTTTGGCCAAATTAGGGTTTAGATTCAATAAACCCTAAAAACAAGGTATAACTATTATAGCAATTCAATCAGAAAACAACCAAAAGCTCTGATACCACTGATAGGTTTTATGCAAATCAACAAAAATTAAACCCTAAGTTCACATGCAACCTAATTGGATCTATGTTTTCACTATTTGAACATATAAAATATACTTATAGGCCAATCGAAATTTACTAGAAGAATTAAAAGAAAAATACTAACCTTTAGTTTAATTCTTAAAAACTAGCACCACACGTGTCGTGCCTCAAATGGTTCACACCCAAGCTTGCAATTTGAACAACAGAGAGATTCCAAAGAGTTCAGGGAATTGGCATAGAATCCAGGGGTCCGTATTTATAGGTTCCAAGTGGTTACCAGATAAACCTTAGAAATAAACCTTTTTGAATTCAAATGAGATAAACCTTTTATCATTTAATTCAAACTCTATTTATCTATTATATATATTTCTCGATTTCAAGGATAATTATATCCTTAAAATCGCCAACCACTAGCCTGCCAAAACTGTCACTACTCAACTATTGAATAATTACAATTCAACCCCTGCACCTTTAATTAATCTAATTAATCACCAAATCAATTCCAATTAATTCCTGATTAATTATTAACTAAATAATATTATTTCTAATTAATATATTATCAACATAATATATTAATAAACTATTTATTTTATTTATATTGATTTATTAATCAAATAATAAATCAATCTCTCTCTCAAGGTTATTATATTAAACTCCCAGCTATGAGGACAACCCAAATGGACTTTGCTACTATCAATTAAATATATATACTAATTATAGTCATAACTTAGACACCTAATCCAACATATTGGACATGCATGTCCATAACGTTTACATTTTTTATCCATTAACAACATTAACAGATGGTGTCTAGAGAGCCTCAGCCCTTGACTTAATGGATTAAACACTTAACAAATAAGTTGGAATATTCGGTGATAGCGCTGCTACCACCAAGGGTTAGCACCGCTACCTCTGGAGGGAAACCGTTTCTGGATTGTGTCTGGTAGCGACGCGTTGGACCTTATGGATTCAACACAATACGCGTGTGTTGACTTTGACCGTTAACCCTTGACTTTGACCAATTTGATTTTTGGTCAAACTTGCATTGATTTAGGATAAGGATTAAGGGGATGACCTTTGGATGGTTTGGGTCACTAATTGTTGCTTAATGATGATTTAGAAGGTTCGTGTTGTTGAGCACTCATGGACTTATGTGTGTGTGTGTGTGTGTGTGTTTCAGCTCTACAATTCAGGTGAGTCTCCTCACTATACTATGTATGACGTTGGATGAGTAGGTTGTTTGAGACCCGTTAGAGTAGGATTGTGTGATTAGACTAGTATGGTCGTGCTTCTTGTTTTTTTGGTCGTGTGATTTGTTCTCATGACTATATTGCCTGAGGCCCGATAGGTTTGGACGATACCTGATCCGCGCTAGGGTTGAATTTTGGTTGAAGCCCGATAGGGCCAGACTGTGCATAATGCCCGCTAAGGTTGGGCGATGCCTAGTGTCCACTAGGTTAGAGCTTTATGATGTGCTTGTTATGCAATGAGACATGTAGTACTTTGGAGAACTCACTAAGCTTTGTGCTTACTCTTTCAAGTTAAATATTTTTAGGTACTTTTTCAGACAAGGGGAAGAGCGTGACCTAACTATATCCGCATCGGCTTGGTCGTAGTTTTAGACTTCTGTTGTTGACATTTTATTATCTTGGAATTTTTACCATGATTTTGGGATGTGATTGTTGACAATTGAACAAATGTTTTACGATGTTTAAATTGATTTTGATATCTAAACTCGTTTTAAAAATAGAAAATTTTTCCGTAAAATTTGGGACGTTACAATGAACAATAAGTCTAAAAAAGAAAACTTTAAAGGCAAGTTCTAACCGGAATATGAGTTTATTTTCTTATTTTATCACTACTTGATGAAAATTTATTATTGTTTATTTATTTTGATATGAGATTAATAATTTTTTTAGATGGATATCCTGCTTTAAGATACTTTGTTAGCAATACATCAACATTTTGATTTAGTATATAAAAGTTCTATTTCATAGTTTATAACAATGACTTAGATATTTTCTAACAAATATATTTGTTATTATTTTAAATACATTTTTTATTATTGTCCAATGCGTGAGGACTCTACTAGTAAATATTATGACAGAGGCTATCCAATTCAATATTCTTCAAGATAGGTCATTTATTTAAACCATATTCATTTGAAAATTTTGAAAATCTTTTAATAGAGATCATTCAATTCTATGTGGTTCAAGATTTTCTAGCTTATGGCATTTCGTTAGCGATATGGTATTTTGTAGGTTAATATAAAGGGATATATAGTTTATTGAGATAAATCAAGTTATCAGGGTTAAAGATTAGATTAAAGAAAAAATATCTAAAAACTGATTTATATTGCTTGCTAACATCTCTATGATTTAGTGTTTTAGTGTTTTAGTTCTATTATTTGCTAACTTTCCTCATCATTTATCTTTTCGTAGGTATTTATGTGTTCATAGGTTGAAAGAAAGAAATATATAGAACTTCTTTTTGCATGATGTTATATATTTATCTAATCCATGAAAATTCATATTACATTGCTATTTAAAAGGAAAAGTGATTCTATTTTATTTTCTATTATTCATGTAATCAAGATTTTCTTTTATGTTAGTTAATATAGATTTAGTTAAGTTGAAAGAGTGATTTTGGGTTTGATTTTGTGAATTTATATAAAAGTCAATCCACATTGCTATTTTTGATGATAGAAATGGAAAACGGTGAATTATAATTGCTCCAATAAAATTGAGTGTGTATAGGGGGAGGTTGGTCGACTCACTTAAGATAAATATTTATCTTAAATCATATATTTTTTTTGTATATGATGAAACTCACAAAAAAAAAACGTCACAACAATACATACAAAGATACAATTGTTTCTAATTGGTAACCTTTATAATATTATCAGTATATTTGATTTTTTTTATTTAATTTTAGATGTTGAGCTAAAATAAGCAAAACTTGTAACCATATTTTAGAGATACCTGTTATATTCGATGACCATGAGATCAATTTCGAACAACAAGATAAATTAGATGGTATTATATGGACATACATAATACTTTGTCGGTATATTTTGAACATACACTTTGAAACATAAATACTTTTATAAATCATTTTCCCTAATGTTTTGAGTAAATTACTTTTTTGGTCACCGAGTTTTCTTTGATTTTGGTCCTTCAAATAATTGAGTTGTAATTTTCATCACTATTTTAGAATTATATAACATTTTTGTCCTTAGTTACAAATAAAATAATTATATTACTTTTTGTTTAATATTTTTATAAACATTTATTCTTATTTTAATTTTATATATACCAGTAGACCCACTACACCACCCCAAATCTCCCTCCCCGTTCTTCCTCCCGGTGATGACCCCGTGACCCTCCTTCCTTTTCAACTTCACCGCCGGCCATCGAATATTTATGTACAACACTCTGTGTCGTCTTGGTCTCGATTTCACTTCTTTATTTGCACTGGTAATAGGAAAACCCAGATCAATTTTTTGCGTATTTCAGTTTTGTGGGATCTCTGTTTTGAAAAATACTGTCAATACACGTCTTCTTCCATTGATTAGGGAGAGAGAAGGCTTCAAGCCAGCACATGTTGATAGGAATCATATCCGTACTGTAGATGTAGGCTCAGATCTACTTTATCTGTTTCTTTATACTTGATTAATGTTGATATCGATGTGGAATGGACCTGTTGAAATAAATGGATATGCCATATGTGGCTCTCGTTATCTTCTTTAAATGTTGCAAAATTAGAGGATGAAGATGAAGTAAACCTCCCTTCCCTCCACTTCGATAAAGGCTGCAAATCCCTTCCTCGCCATTGTTGCCCCTGCAACTCTTTTCAAGAATCGATGTAATTGCACAAATGGTAGAATTTTGTAAAGGCAATGGTTCAGAGCAGATAGTCCTTGAGCATCAAACTTCATTATTGGACAGTTCCACCTATGGGGGCAATAATATTTTAATAATGACAATATCACAAACCCGCTGTAGATGTCAATTTCTCTAGGTGTTTAAGGTGGCGTTTGGTTCGTAGAATATTTTTGAAGGAATTGAAATCTGTGAAGGAATTGGAATCTGTTAGGAATTGGAATCCAATTCAATATTTTGTTATTGGATTCCAATTTCATTTTCTGTTTGGTTGGAAGGAAAAGCAACTGCAATCTATGTAAATTGACCAATTTGCCCTTATTGGAAGGACTACAACAATGTGCAAAACCACATTCCACCAAGTTAAAATCAATGAAGTTTGCCTCTGTGTACGATTGTGTGTTGTTAAACTAAGTCGAGACATTTCCCTGTTCATACAAAGTCAAACCAATAATCATTTATAGCACATAAACATGAAATTCAACAGCTTTAATCCAACAAAATCAGAGGCATTAACATCAAAATCGGGGAAAGACAAGTCAGGGAAGATAACATCAAAATCAAAGTGAAAGAAAAGTCGTTCCTGTCAAGGACTTGTAACATCAAAATCAAAATAAACCACTTCTGTTAACTTAAATTATCTTCAATCCACCAAATCAGGGACGATTGCGTGAATCCAAATCAAAATAAACGAGAGAGAAATCTGATTTCGTAGCTTCACTCCACCAAATCACTCCACCAAATCAAAATAAACGTGAATCCAAATCAAAATCTGATTTCGTAGCTGCACTCCACCAAATCAGGGAAGAACACTTCGTGAACCTTCCGGTCGATAGCGAGAAACATAGCGAGAGAGAGAGAGGGAGAGAGAGAGAGTACCTCATTGACGTCGCTAGATTGCTTCTGCACGATGGTGCTGATTTGAATGTTATTGTGCTGGTGGACATGTCACGTGCCCCTGCTTCGCCATCACGATCATCTTTACAATTGATTCCAATTATCCATCTGTTTTTTTAGGGTCACATACTTATTTAATAACTAGTGGCAACTTCGTGCTACGCAAGTGCGGCTTGGAACATCCAAAATTTTTTTTTACGTACAAGGGTTTATAGGTTTAATGGTTTCGGCGGCATGTGTCTAATCAAAATCTTTATAGCAATCGATCTCATTAAGTAAATATATGGTGAAATAGTGATCAAAAGCTCCATTAAGGGTAATGCTACTAAAAAAAATTCACTTACAAAACCACAAAATTCCAAAAGACAGAAAGGAAAATATAAAGAAAGCGAAGGGTGCAAAAAAAGACCGTACTTTTATCCATATCACCAGCAAGAAAGCCATCTAAAAAAAGATAAGTTACTACTTCAAGGGTAAAATAGTAAACTCTGAAAGAGTTGTCATTCACCTATATTTTCACAGCCCAAAAATGTGATGAAACCTTTCATAAGATGCGGGTGCTTTCCAAGTAGATCAGAAACCTGAAAGAAAAAAATTCCAAATATTAAGCTGGATTACAATACATGATAAAATATAATTGCCTGTCCCAAGTATTGCCCAATAATATAGTTACCGACTCTTTTACATATTCTCTATTTACCGTCTACGTTTTCGCCACATCCGCTTCTTGTGATCGTGAAACCTAAAATTCTTCCCTTTTTACTTCCATTTTAGCTATTAAGCAAAAAAGTATGTTCTTTCAACTAACATAAGCGGTAAGAAGGACAATTAAGCTTTAATGAATTGGTTAGTAGATTGAATCAATTAACATACATAACATTCAAAATTTTCATTATCAATTATATTATTAAAATAGTTAATAAAAATGACCAATTTATAAAAGTCGAAAATCAGGAAAACTTTTACCTGTTGCGGCAAGGCAACTACTTCTCTCTTTTCTGCCTTCTTAATACTTGCAGCAGGCAGTAAGTTACAAAAATGGTCCCTGTATTTTCGGATTTTTACCGTGTTAACTCCAATAGTAAAACCTTTCTCAATTTTGGTATTTCTTTCAATGTTCCAGGACCAACAACACCCATTGAAACAACATCAATTTTGGGCCTTATTTCATAGTAAGATGCTATATTAGAAAATAAAATGAAAGTAAATTGCTATTTATTGCACCTAGCCCAATTATGAGCCAAATGAAGCAATAGCAATATACTTCGTTTTTATTATCTAATATACCATCTTACTTTGATTTCTATTTATTTCCGACTATTAGCTAACTGGGATGAAAATGTTTTAGCTAAATGGGATTCAAACTTTCAGGGGTGCCCAACTATCCGCCGACTGACTTTGAAGTTTGACATTGATGGTGTCAAAAGGGTGGCCGACTATTAGCTGTGTTGCCCCTCCTATTGTTCCTACGGTTAAATCCTTTGGTACTTCTGTCATCTGTAAGTTTTTAGAAAAATTAGAAAAAAAATGTGATTCAATGAATTACAAACAACACTATAAGCTCATATTTTGTTAATTGCCAAAATTACCCTCCAACATAATTTTACAAAAAGTACAAACAAACAGATAAAGTATATTTTTAACCGATATCGATAGCTTTGGTACAATCTGCTTCGGCTTAAATGAAACTGAAAGTAAGAAAAAAGTTAATGAGGGAAAATATGTAAAAGATACATAATCAACAGTAGAATGATGATTTGGGCTTTGATCGTTTCATTTGCAGTGCAACCTAGATAAGTTGGAATACTTTAGAAAAAAAACATCTTACCCCTAATTTTGAGCATATAATGGTTTGTACATGATTGTAGTTGAATAATCCTAACATCTTATCATCATTTTTCATCGGGAATCCATCACCGATATTAGAAGGCGCGATCTCATCTGGAATCATCCAAGATTTTAATGACATGCAAACGTAAATGTTGCCTTTAAGGTGTAAAACTGTACATGGACATACCAATTTGAATATTTAAACTTGTTATAATAACTGAAAATTAGACTACAAAATACGTGGGATGAAAACGATTTGTAGTTACTGCTTGTCAATAAATGTAAAAATTTATCACCCTATGGTGTATAATGCAACATCAAACACACACAAACACAATCGGTGCTATAAAGAAACTAAACAGCAAACATGACCACACATAAAGACGAAACCACACACACAAACACAATCTGTGCTTCTACAAAAGAAAACTAAGATTCAGCCTTCAAATTTAAAATTATCTTCGATGAAGCAGATAGAAGATGCTGATTTCCAGTTTTTCAATAGACGTAAAACAATTAATGAAGCATGTTTGAGAGATAGAAATAAAAGATTATGATTTTCCGATTTGGATAGAGTTTCCACTAACTTTCGAAAAAGAAAAATGAAATACGAAAAGGATAAGAATTGTGCTGTGTGATGATACCTTGATTATAGACGATTGACATCGGTTCCTTGTGTAGGAGATATGAGGCAATAACACCACCACCTCCTTATCGCCATCGCCTGTTGAAGTGAACTTCATCGGAAATTTTGAAGCCTCCTCGATGCTCCAAATCGATAAAAAGACGTAGGCTTAAACTAAAAAAAAGAAAGAAAAATTTTAATGAAAAGCAACTGAAATCCGGAGTAAAACCTAATTTAATCATGAAAAAAATCAACACGTTAGAAATTTCAGCCTGCGATTTTACCTAATATGATGAAATTCATAACACAAACAACACCAAAACATCCAAATATCCACAAATTTTAGAAGATTGAATAAGGGAAGTCAGTCAATTGTAGATGAAAATCGACATGGTTCCCTTTTTCACACCTTCCTCGCATACACATACGAATCGCTTTTGTGTGTGTGTTTCATGCTTTTCTGATTCCTGATTTTTTTCTCCCGATTTTGTCTCTCGATTTCCTTTGATCGAAATCGCAGCCTTGTGTGCGCGTCTGCGTGATGCCTGAGACCTACACGGTTTACCTAAAAGCAATCGAAACTCGATGCTCCAAATCGATAAAAAGACGTAGGCTTAAACTGAAAAAAAAAATTTAATGAAAAGCAACTGAAATCCGGAGTAAAACCTAATTTAATCATGAAAAAAATCAACACGTTAGAAATTTCAGCCTGCGATTTTACCTGATATGATGAAATTCATAACACAAACAACACCAAAACATCCAAATATCCACAAATTTTAGAAAATTGAATAAGGGAAGTCAGTCAACTGTAGATGAAAATCGACATGGTTCCCTTTTTCACACCTTCCTCGCATACACATACGAATCGCTTTTGTGTGTGTGTTTCATGCTTTTCTGATTCCTGATTTTTTTTCTCCCGATTTTGTCTCTCGATTTCCTTTGATCGAAATCGCAGCCTTGTGTGCGCGTCTGCGTGATGCCTGAGACCTACACGGTTTACCTAAAAGCAATCGAAAAGAAAGCGGGATAAGGAAATCAAAGAAAAAATAGCCAACCTAAATACGTGTAAAAAATCAGAGCAAATCTGAACGGGGTGCGATTGTGGCGGTGTCTCTTCAGAAGGAGGAAAGCTCTGTAAATTATGGTAGTGTGGGATAAGAGTCGGAGACGTGGATGAAGGAAGAAGGCGACAGAGGAATGCGATGGTGGCTGTACGGTACGCAAGACATCTGTCGGAACATGGCAGTCAGGAATAGGCCTAAAAAAGGCACCCCGCTAAAAATTCTGAAACCCCCACCCCCACAATTCCTTCTAGAAAACATTGTGTTTTAATATATATATATATATATATATATATATATATATATATATATATATATATATATATATATATATATATATATATATATATATATATATATATATATATATATATATATATATAGTAATTACACGAAATTGTACTCTGTGCATTACTCATTTCACAAAAAGCAATCAGAAGTAAAAAGGTACATCGAAAAGGTAAAAACCTAACCTTAAAGAAAGGTATTAAAAGTCTTTAAAAACATATCGAGAAGAAAAAAAACCAAACTCAAAGAAACCTTTTGATTATCTCTATCAAATTGTAACAGCAGAATCCAAAAAGTTATTACAGATATCACGTAAACACATTCTCATCGATTGTACTAATTGCAGTAATTATTTTACAAAGAATTGAACAAAGCACAATTAAGATTGGAAAAAAAGAAAAAAACAGAAAAACTATTTCCAAACCTAAATTGCCAATCCAAAGAACTTATTCACTTGTAACAACAGCAACAATTGTTTCACGAATCATCAAACATAGTAATTATAATTCTTTTCCAGAAAACAATAAAACAATCTGTATCATTTGAAGAAACCCAAAAACCATCCTTAAACCTGTATCACCAATTGTACTAAGTGCAAAACCTATTTTACAAATGATTGAACATAATACAACATAGATTGGAAAAAAGAAAAAACCTAACGTGTACAAGTCCTAATTGGTCCGAAAACCCCACCCCCCTTAAAAACCCCAAACCCCCCACCCCCCATCAAGTCTTCTAGAAATGTGCTGACATTTAACCGAAACGGATTAACCAAATCGAATAAACCTAAACCGATTTAACCGAACCTTATTTGGTTTGGTTAAATTACACCGAAACCGCTTAACCAAACCGAATAAATCGAAACAAATTAAACTTAAGTCGATTTAACCGAACATTATTTGGTTTGGTTAACTTAAACCGAAATCGATTTAATCGACCAAATAACACGTCTATATATATATATATATATATATATATATATATATATATATATATATATATATATATATATATATATATATATATATATATATATATATATATATATATATATATATATAGAGAGAGAGAGAGAGAGAGAGAGAGAGTCGGGATCTTTTGAGAACCAAAGGAGACCCGAGAACCCTAAACTCCCAAACGGTCAACATTTTCAAAAAACCAAAAATTGGGGCCTCTAAAACCTCAAATATAAGCCTATTTGGAAAAAAAATTCCGAAAAAAACGACTTTTTTTTATTTTTTTTTGAAAAATTTGTACATGTGCACTTTTTTCAAATTTTTATACGTACACTTTTTTCAAATTTTTTTTTCCGAAAATATTTTTATACGTACACTTTTTTCAAATTTTTTTTTACAAAACGCCTTAAATATGTGTTAGAAATGCATCCATAAAAAAACTTAAAAAAAGTGCACGTATAAAAAAGTTTGAACATGTACAATTTTTTTTTTTGCACATTTACAAATTTTTTCAAAAAAAAAGTCGTTTTTTCGGAAAAAAAAATTTAGCGTCCCGGGCCCATTTTAAACTTCTAAGAGGCCTATGGGGTCGGTTTTAGAAAAAAATATCGGTTTGAGAGATATATGATTGATCCAAAAGGAGTTGGGAGTTCTCGAGTTTTCGGGGAGAAGTTGGTTCTCAAAAGATCTATATATATATATATATATATATATATATATATATATATATATATATATATATATATATATATATATATATATATATATCAAGGTTGTAGAAGTCGCTAGGCGGTAGGCGGGCAGTCGAGTGGGGCCTAGGACTAGTCGGTCTATGCGAGGACTAGTCGGCGCCTAGGCGGGGAGTATCAATTGTAATAAAATTTAATTATTTAAAATTTAGATATTACCTGTATCCCTACAAAATTAATAAATAAGCATAAAAATTTGACAAATCCAAGTGTTTAAATATGTAAGTTATCAAACAAAGAATATTTAGACTAATTAGTGATATTTATGACAATTTTAATCATCAATAAATGTAACTTAGCCACCGATTATCATAATTTATATATATAATAAAAAATTGGAATTACTAATAAAATAAAAAATAAATATGTATTATTAATATAATAAAATATATAATATATATTATTATTCTGAAATTTTGAAATTTTCTAATTTAAATTTTATAAATATAAAAATTTGATTTTTTTTAAATTTGATATGTTTTGAAAATTTTGGAAACTCAAAAATTTTGAATATTTGAAAATTTTAAATTTTGAAAAATTGAAAATTTTGCCGCCTAGACCAGTCTAAACCTGATTTTGACCGCCGTTGACCAAATCCGCCTAACTTGACCGCCTACCACTAATCGTAGGCGGAACTCGTCCACCTAGCGCCCAAGCGCCGCCTATGCGGCCGCGTAGAATGACTTTTACAACACTGATATATATATATATATATATATATATATATATATATATATATATATATATATATATATATATATATATATATATATATATATATATATATATATATATATATATATATATATATATATATATATATATATATATATATATATATATATATATATATATATATATATATATATATATATATATATATATATATATATATATATATATATATATATATATATATATATATATATATATATATAAAATAAGTAAATATAAAAAAACCCCAATTGATGGGACATCATAAAATCATTATGATGAGGTTTTTTACCAATACCCTTTTTTTATCACCGATCTTAATAATGGTTGATGGGCATAGTATCTTTATGGATGAGAGATTTTTTTTTGGGTATTTTGTTTATTGAAGAGACTTCTAATGGAATATTTGTATTTTGATTATGATGCACTTTTTCTAATCGACCTTGGAACAAAAAAGTACCGAAACCGAAATAACTATTGGGAGGAGGACGGAGAAGTATGGGTGAGCTTGGTACCTGAACACGAAAGTACTTAAACCAATACATGGATTTTCTAGCAATTGAGTATCGGACCGATAAGCGCTATATGGTACCGTTACCAATCTCACTCTAGTACCAAATTTTCAAGTAACTATACTTAGGGCTATGTAATTCATGCTATATTTATCGAAATGAGTTGACTCTTAAGCGTAACATGTAGCCAAGACAAAGAAGATTAGGAGAAGAATAAGCCAAATACGGGTTCATATAAGAGAATTATAGGTGTTCAAAGTAGGGGTGGCAACGGGACCAAACGGTACGGGAATAGCCGCCCCGCCCCCCGCCCCCGAACTCCCCTATATCCCCCGACCCCACTCCCGCCGCTGAAATCCCCCGTTTTTCAACCCCCGACCCCGCCCCCGATTTCGTCTGTCGCCCCTGATCCCCCCCCCCCCCCCCCTCCCCCCCCCCCCGTTTCCCCGTTTTTATGCACTTCAAATTGACTTTTGTAGGCGTAAATTGTAGTTTTTTAGGTGCAAAAAATGCTACATTTTGAACTAAAAAATGCTGCATTTTGGGCCCTTAAAATATGCATGCTTTTGCAGAATTTTGAAACTAAATAACATTAATTTTTCCAGCTCCAATTTGGTTGTTTTGACAAAAGTTTGACAAGTTTTTTGGCTGAATTTTGGCAGCTCAAAAGCTTGATACAACATACTTAAAGTTACAAAAGAAAAACACGACAAATCCAACATTACAACCGGAAATGGAACATGACAAGTATAAAAATACATGACCAAATAAAAAACATCCATTAAACATCATTTTCTTGTTTTTCTTCATCACCATTTGCTCCATCACTACCATCAATAACACAACCTAACAATAAAACAAATGATTGTGCTAAATAAAATATATTAAAATAAATAAAGCAAATAATAATTCAAGTAAAGTCATACATACCTCATTTTCCCGACCATATTCAATTTTGAGTGCAAATAATGGCTTCAATTGTTTCCGGAAGATGTTTGCTTCTATGTGGACCCACAATTCTACCACTTGTAGAAAAAGAAGACTCCGAAGCAACCGTAGATATAGGAATGGACAATATATCTTTTGCGATATCACACAATATGGGATACTTAATCCCATTTAATTTCCACCATGCCAACACATCAAACTCACGACTCCCGGGTAAAGTGCATTCTTCTAAGTACTTTTCTAATTCGTTTTTTCCACAAACGGTACTACTAGAAGAATTCCGCAAAAAAAAAAACTTCTAATGATTCCACATCACCTCCGGAAGTGGCATTTTGACTAGAAGTGGGCATATCAACGTCACTTTCTTGGTTCACAAATCTTGACTCGTATTGTGCAAATATTTCTTCATAAATTTTACACACACTTTGAAGTTCGTATTTGGCTTCCTCTACACCATAAATAAGAGGAAAAAAAATACTCTAGGATCTTCATCTTAAACCTTGGATCCAAAATGGTAGCCATAGCTATCACTCCATGACTATCTTTCCAATATTGGTCAAATTCTTAATCATATTTGCTGCCATGGTGCTTATCTCAATGAAACTAGAAGAGTCCCATTTCTTCAAAGCAAACTTTATTTCACATATTTTTGGGAAAAAATGTTGCTTGTCGGGTATTTTGTTCCCGAAAACAACTCCGTGACACTATAAAATATTTTGAGTCTCTCACAAAGTTCAATTGCTAAAGCCCATTCATTTTCATCCGCCAAACTCTTATATTGGGGCTTCCGTTGTTTTAAATGAAAAAACACCTTTTTATATTTCACAGCTACAAGAATTATGGTATAAATTCAAACATCAGAAACAAAAATCTGGAACCCAAAAATTATGGTATAATTCAAACACCAGAAACAAAAATCCGAAACCCAAAAATTATGGTATAAATTCAAACATCAGAAACAAAAATCCGAAACCAAACATCAGTAAAAAAAATACGAATTCAAAGTTTCAAACATCAGAAACACTGAAACACATTTGAAATGAAGTCCGAAGCACATCTGAACTGAAATCCCAAAAAAGTCTGGTATAAAATCGAACAACAGAAACACATCTGAACTGACCGATGCGTACCGATGCTTCGACGTCTCCGGCGAATGACGATGGTTCTCAGGCGATGAGCCGATGCTTCGATGGCTTCGGCAGTCGAATGTCGATGACGGCTTCGGCTGTCGAATGTGGATGACCGGATGTCTCGACTCTTGTCTCTTGATGACGAATCAATGATGACAACTTCAGTGAGTGACTCAGTGTTGACGACGAGAAGAAGAGTCCCGAGTAACAGAGTTGAGAGAAAGAGACAACATGCGTGAGCGTGGGTATTTCGTGAAACGGTGGAAACATTTTCAAAACCCTAGTATATTATTATATTTGTATTTGGGAAATTAACACCGTAGCCCAACAAGGTTACACGAAATGTTTTAATTGGTCCCTAACGTTTTTTTTTTTTTTGCCACATAAGGGAACAATATCTTAAAAACCGATTTAAAAACACCATTGGCACCATACTGAAGGGGTCATCCGGTTAACATATCACAGTCATTAGCCATGTCATCATATTTAGTCGTCGTGTTCATTATTACGTGTAACGCCCTGTTTATCGTTATGTTCGTTTTTGACGAATTAATTATTTTAGCGTCAAACATAATAATAATAATAAATATAACATCATTATGGAATTAGGGTGTGAAATATGTCATTACAAGAAACTTATTTAAATCTAGTTTTGTGCTAAACAAAATTAAGAGTTTGAAGTATAGAGACTAAAAGTGTCATATTGCAATTCTTGAATTTGATTGTTTTGACTTGGGATGAAGATACGTAGCCAAGTTCTTTTCTTTCCTTTTGGGTTCCTTCTTCCTTGTAGTTTCTTGTTGCAGCTTTTCTTTCTTTTTTTCTTTTCTTCGTGGTTTCTGTCCCAAGTGTTCTAGGAAGAGGTCCAAGGTTTGGGTGGTGTATAGGTGAGGACTACAAGCTTGAAAGGTGTCTCTTAGCTTGGAGGTAAATTCTTCCTTCTCTTTGTTCTCTTTTGTCTTTCTGCTAGCCGAACCTCACCATCACCACATACACATCGTGGGGTGTGTGTGTGTGTGTATGTGTGTGCATGGTGTGCCTAATGGCCCCTTTTCTGATTTCTAAGTTGTAAAAGCTTTGTCTCAAGTTCCATATGGGAGCCATGGTGATTTTATGTGTTGAACAATTCCTATACACACACCCGATTGTGGGTGTATGTGTGTGTTTATGTTGTGGGTAATCTCAAGCTAATGTATCCTACTTCATTCCTCTAATTTTTAATGTTTCCCTGGACTGAAATCAGACCTTAAAGGTCTTAATTTGGATCTTAATGGGTTAAGAATCAAAAAGCTTAAATCCTAATGTCATTTTTTTTATTTTCGTATTTCTCACTGTTTTGGACCTGTTTTAGAAAATCCTTGTAAAATTGTGTACTTGACCATTTGAAGTGAACCATACAATTCTGGAAAGGTGTATGTCTGTAGTTTGTTGTTCCAGAAGGCCATCTCCTAATTCGAGCCCCAAGTCATGTGAAAATCTCAATCTTCACTGACTGGTCCAGGACTGTGACGAACAGTGAATTCTGACTTGTAAAATTCATAAGTGGTAGTAGGGGATTCATTTAAGGGCAAGGCCAGTGGGAAACGTTTAGTACATGTGTCTAGTTTGTTCACACCAAATTTCAGAATCTAAGTCCTTCTGATTATCGTTCTTGGTTATTTGCTTTGAGGGTAGGTCCTGTAACTATTTTTGTAATGTGTGGTGAATTGGTGGATTTTTCATTTGCAAATGGAAAACGAAAATGACCTGAGGTCAGGCCCTATGACCTTTTCCTTGGGTCTAGTTTACCCTTGATTTTTATTGGATTTTATGTGCAGTCCATCCTTTGTTTAATATTACAAATCTTGTCGTGGGTCAAAAATTCAGCCTGGCTGTCAAGTCTTCTTTTGTGGTTTTTGGTATTGGTTGCGGCAAAGAGTTCGTAGCGGGTGTTTGGTCCTATATATGCTTATTAAGATAATTAATAACTTCAATGACATATTTATAAGGTAAAGGGAGGGTATCGACACTGTACGTGTCGGGTATCGGGAAAATACATGCGTATTTATATAATTATAAGTAATAAATGTAAACGTTAATTCGTTCTAAGCAGTATCACGTGGAATGTAGGTTCGGGGAAGAAGGAGATTTCTTGAGTATCACGTGCTTGTGTGTGCAACCTACTTCTACTTATCAGGTGAGTTTCTCACTACATTGTGTGAACGTTATATGTGCTTTACTGTACTTTGTGTACTTGTAAAATGTTTGTGGATAGCACCAAGTTGTGTGTATTTTGCTAATATTATACCTTCCTTTTATAGTTATAGTTGTTGGGGTATGGTGTGTGGTTAGCACTAGACGTGTCTAGGTCTAGATGTGTAGAGAATACAGGCTCGACGTACTGAGCAACATAGAGATGTCTGCAAGATGCACTGAGCAGATACGCATGACTCGACGTATAGAGTATGCGCGGCTCTGAGTGCTGAGCGGTGGAGTTTGATTTATTGAGCAGATACACATGACTCGACGTACAGAGTATGTGCGGCTCTGAGGGTTGAATGGTCTATTGAGCAGATACGCATGACTCGACGAACAGAGTACACGCGGCTCGAAATGCTGAATAGGAGAGTATAACTCAACGTACTGGGTAGAGCGGATTATGTGTTTATTTTACTGTGATGTATGGTTGTATTTTTATAGGGGTTGAGTATGTGTAACTGACATGTTGTGTATGTGTTGGAACTCACTAAGCTATGTGCTTAACCTTTACCTATTAAATTACTATTTCAGGTTTGTACAAGTGGAAGCGACGATCAGGCATGACGGGTACACACTGTAGCTGTCTGTTAGAAAAATTTATGTTGTGAAGCGATGTAAAATGTTTTTGAACGTCTACATAATGTTAAATATTGGATAAATTAATGTTTATTAAATGAAAATGTTTCCTTAAAAACTGGGACGTTACAAGTTGGTATCCGAGCCATAGCTTGAGTGAATCAGACTCACTTGGTGGGTTTTGATCTCAAGCTTGAGACTCAAAAGTTTTCTTTAAAGATATTTTTACAAGAAATTAATAGTTGTTTTTCGAGTAAGAGGTTAAATGAACATTGTTCCGAAGACGCAGTGTGTACCGCCAGCCGACGTCAGTGGGGAAAAGGTTTAAGTGCTTAGTCTTTGTTGATGTTTTTGTAATATAAGATATATGTATGCTTGAATGCCTACTAGAAAATCACATATTGGTGTACAGATTATTTGCTGCATGTTGTTGTGAACAAATGCTAGTGTTGATAGGTTGTTTAAGGAATGTCATTAAGGTGTATACAGTAGGGACTAAATTCTCCTAAAATGTTTAAGTTGACCTTATTTTATGTTCTTTGTTTGGTGGTATTCGTAGGGTAAGCCCTTTTATTTGAAAGATTTTCTAATTCAATAATTGTATACAACTATGTTCGTGAAACAACCTGGGGTATATGTTTTAAAATTATCAGTGAGAAGTGAATTAGGGACTTCTGGACAAGTCCTAGAACGGACGTGGATAGGTGTGGAAGGTAGTAGTAGAGCTCCTACTACTGAAAGCACAGGATCCACGTTCGAATCGGGAGTTGGTCATGAGGAATCCAATTAGCTGAGGGTGTGGGTAGTTATGAAAATAATAATAATAATAAATAAAAGTAGTAACACATTGATACATGTGATCCATTACTATAACTTTATATTAATACATTAAGAAAAGTTTAGAGAACTACTAACCTAAACTGGAGAATCAGGAAGAAGCGAGAAAAGATCTTCTACACTTCACTCTTTGTCATCATTAGGTTCCCTTGTACCTTCTTGAGGATTTGGAAGAGGTATGCTTCCAGTTATTTGAGGAGGAGCTCCAAGGTATGGGGTCTCAATAGGGTTGGAACCCGTAACCCCATGATTATGGGCTAAATATTGACTCATTTGGGGTGTGTGTAAGTAGGGAAGTGAAGAGGAAGGGTTCCAATTTGGAACCAGTTGGGGGTAGCTATAAGAAGGAGGAAACCAGGCTAGGTCACCTACAGAGCCTCCAAAATTATCCTCACTCGTAGGCTCGAGTAAACCAAAATTAATAATACTCATACCAGAATTAGATGGCAGAGATTGCTGCTATGTATGAGTTCTGGATGAAGTTTCCCCCTTTTCCAGAATTTTTCTTTTCTTATATTCAACCTTATAAGCAGCTTGTATTAGTTTCTTTGTGCCGTCAGTGAGACCCGATTGTGACCCTTCAATTATTACTTCTTTCTCCCTTTTTAGGTTGGGTATGAAATCTTTCGATAATCCTACTGCTCCACTAAACTCGTTACCAAATTCCTGTGACATAAATAACTTTAGTAATTACAACTTTATGATATAAAACAAAAAAAATGTAATTCCTTACCTCAACACGATCAATAAGAGTTTGCAGACTCTTAAGTTGCCATTGGGGCCAATGTTCGATACCTAAATCTCTACAGCGTTTTTTTAACTATATTGATCCAATGTTGAGTTCCTTCGCAACTTTCTCAATGGGTTTGTTAAAGTGTTCAGCTATTATTTCCCTACTTAATGAGTGTCTGAAACCTCTTCTACTGCCAGCTAATGTGGTTATCGGAATTGAATGATTGAGTTCAAATGTACTATTGTTATTCGGGATCATTTGAACATGATCCTGATTTTCTGAACCAAAGATGGGCATTGATTCATTAAAGTCAGTGGCTTCTATAGGTATTAATTGTTGGTTTTCAACTGAAGACTCAGGATTCTGAAATCCTTCTAGATTCCTTTGAATCAACTGAAGGTGATCTTGATATTGAAAACCAACCCCAAACCCGGGATTCAATTCAATATTTATGTTATGAGTAGTCTGTAATTGATTGTCATTTTGAATGTCAGCCATGAATCCTTGATTCGTGGGGATGATCTCACTACTCGTGGAGGGTACGTCGACGAATGAATTGTAATCGGGTAGACCATCCACAAATGAGTCTACACATAACAATTGTCAGATGATAAAACAAAATTGAATACTCAGAGAAGCAAGCATTTAAAAGAATTTAACCTGGTAGAAGGTATGGAGTCTGATCAAGTGCAAAGTCTAAAGATGCATGCACCGGATCTTCTGAGTTAATGTTCAGCTCGGGAAAAATTTCCGGCTCACCGTGGAGTTGCTCTATTGGTAGTATATCTGGAAGACTGTAACATAATTCAGAATCAAACAAAACATTAGAAAGATAATCGAAGTATTGATGATAGATGTCTAGAATGTTAGAGTCACCGAACTCTATTACGAATGTTTGTTTTGAAGCACCCTCTCCTAGCGGAAAACCAGGTCCAGGGTTCGACAGATCGCCCATTGAAGATCTGTTTTCCATGACTCAGCTTTAAAAATGAGTTCGTTTACGAACAAACTAGTGATAAGAGATAATGAGACTGAAAATGAAGGTGGAAATGAATGATACTACATACCTTATATATATAGCATCTTGCAGCTGGAACCGAAAGGGCACACGGAACTAAAGGGACATCTCACGTTTTAGTGTCAAAATTCAAACCAACTACAGTATGTGCTACTCTTTACTACCCTAAGTGCCATTCTTTTCAAAATTTGCTGCTTGACTCCGGTGAGAACGGGGTATTGAAAAGACTTTATTGAAATAGAAATATATATTGTAGGGTAGTTTATTGATTGTCGTGATGTACGAGAAAGCGTGTGAACCTTATCGTTTGGGGTAAAGGGAGAACAATTTCCAATCTAAGAGTTGTATGGGGGTTTTGTGGCATTTTGATCGAGAGGGGTTAGAGTTGAATTTCGGGGACGAAATTCTTATAAGTGGGGGAGAGTTGTAACGCCCTGTTTATCGTTATGTTCGTTTTTGATGAATTAATTATTTTAGCGTCAAACATAATAATAATAATAAATATAACATCATTATGGAATTAGGGTGTGAAATATGTCATTACAAGAAACTTATTTAAATCTAGTTTTGTGCTAAACAAAAATAAGAGTTTGAAGTATAGAGACTAAAAGTGTCATATTGCAATTCTTGAATTTGATTGTTTTGACTTGGGATGTAGCCAAGTTCTTTTCTTTCCTTTTGGGTCCCGATTGCCATTTCCTTCTTCCTTGTAGTTTCTTGTTGCAGCTTTTCTTTCTTTTTTTCTTTTCTTCGTGGTTGCTGTCCCAAGTGTTCTAGGAAGAGGTCCAAGGTTTGGGTGGTGTATAGGTGAGGACTACAAGCTTGAAAGGTGTCTCTTAGCTTGGAGGTAAATTCTTCCTTCTCTTTGTTCTCTTTTGTCTTTCTCCTAGCCGAACCTCACCATCACCACATACACATCGTGGGGTGTGTGTGTGTGTGTATGTGTGTGCATGGTGTGCCTAATGACCCCTTTTCTAATTTCTAAGTTGTAAAAGCTTTGTCTCAAGTTCCATATGGGAGCCATGGTGATTTTATGTGTTGAACAATTCCTATACACACACCCGATTGTGGGTGTATGTGTGTGTTTATGTTGTGGGTAATCTCAAGCTAATGTATCCTACTTCATTCCTCTGATTTTTAATGTTTCCCTGGACTGAAATCAGACCTTAAAGGTCCTAATTTGCATCTTAATGGGTTAAGAATCAAAAAGCTTAAATCCTAATGTCATTTTTTTTATTTTCGTATTTCTCACTGTTTTGGACCTGTTTTAGAAAATCCTTGTAAAATTGTGTACTTGACCATTTGAAGTGAACCATACAATTCTGGAAAGGTGTATGTCTGTAGTTTGTTGTTCCAGAAGGCCATCTCCTAATTCGAGCCCCAAGTCATGTGAAAATCTCAATATTCACTGACTGGTCCAGGACTGTGACGAACAGTGAATTCTGACTTGTAAAATTCATAAGTGGTAGTAGGAGAATCATTTAAGGGCAAGGCCTGTGGGAAAAGTTTAGTACATGTATCTAGTTTGTTCACACCAAATTTCAGAATTTAAGTCCTTCTGATTATCGTTCTTGGTTATTTGCTTTGAGGGTAGGTCCTGTAACTATTTTTGTAATGTGTGTTGAATTGCTGGATTTTTCATTTGCAAATGGAAAACGAAAATGACCTGAGGTCAGGCCCTATGACCTTTTCCTTGGGTCTAGTTTACCCTTGATGTTTATTGGATTTTATGTGCAGTCCCTCCTTTGTTTAATATTACAAATCTTGTCGTGGGTCAAAAATTCAGCCTGGCTGTCAAGTCTTCTTTTGTGGTTTTTGGTATTGGTTGCGGCAAAGAGTTCGTAGCGGGTGTTTGGTCCTATATATGCTTATTAAGATAATTAATAACTTCAATGATATATTTATAATGTAAAGGGAGGGTATCGACACTGTACGTGTCGGGTATCGGGAAAATACATGCGTATTTATATAATTATAAGTAATAAATGTAAACGTTAATTCGTTCTAAGCAGTATCACGTGGAATGTAGGTTCGGGGAAGAAGGAGAGTTCTTGAGTATCACGTGCTTGTGTGTGCAACCTACTTCTACTTATCAGGTGAGTTTCTCACTACATTGTGTGAACGTTATATGTGCTTTACTGTACTTTGTGTACTTGTAAAATGTTTGTGGATAGCACCAAGTTGTGTGTATTTTGCTAATATTATACCTTCCTTTTATAGTTATAGTTGTTGGGGTATAGTGTGTGGTTAGCACTAGACGTGTCTAGGTCTAGTGTGTAGAGAATACGGGCTCGACGTACTGAGCAACATAGAGATGTCCGCAAGATGCACTGAGCAGATACGCATGACTCGACGTACAGAGTATGCGCGGCTCTGAGTGCTGAGCGGTGGAGTTTGATTTATTGAGCAGATACGCATGACTCGACGTACAAAGTATGCGCGGCTCTGCGGGTTGAATGGTCTATTGAGCAGATACGTATGACTCGACGAACAGAGTACGCGCGGATCGAAATGCTGAATAGGAGAGTATAACTCAACGTACTGGGTAGAGCGGATTATGTGTTTATTTTACTGTGATGTATGGTTGTATTTTTATAGGGGTTGAGTATGTGTAACTGACATGCTGTGTATGTGTTGGAACTCACTAAGCTATGTGCTTAACCTTTCCCTATTAAATTACTATTTCAGGTTTGTACAAGTGGAAGCGACGATCATGCATGACGGGTACACACTGTAGTTGTCTGTTAGAAAAATTTATGTTGTGAAGCGATGTAAAATGTTTTTGAACGTCTACATAATGTTAAATATTGGATAAATTAATGTTTATTAAAATGAAAATGTTTCCTTAAAAACTGGGACGTTACATTACGTATCCTAGTCACCTGCTATGTCACCATGTTCCATTATATTTTGTATTAAAGAGAACTTGAAAGGCGGTTCAAATATTGTCGAAAACCCTTTTTGAGTTTTTCCCACCAAACCCTTTTCCCCGATCAGATTGTTCTTCGTGATAATGGAATCAAACTGCAAAGTCGATGTGCACTACCATGGAGTGTTCACAAGGAAACTGTTAAGCTACTCTGAGGGCATGCATCACCTGTTTGAAGATATTGATTTTGCTGGGATGGATTTAGAAGAATGTGTAAAGTTTCTTGAAATATCTACGGGAGAGAAGTGCAGGAACATGTATTTCTGGTTACTTGAGTGCGATCTAGCAGAAGGACTGAAGATGATTACAGATGAGATGGAATACATTGAGTTCATCGAGATAGCATACCATTGTGGAACTGTTGTGCCTCTGTAGGTTGATCATATCAGTGTCAATGTGCAGGACTGGATAGTTGAAGACCACGAGGAAGTGATTAGCCCTGAAGATCACCATTTGGGAGTGGGAGTAGCAGGGTGTTTTTCACCCCAAATGGTAGAGGGGATTGACAAAATTGACATCAACACTCCTATCAACAACACGTCAACACCACAACACCACCGGAGATGGTAGATGGAGTAGAAAATCAGATGGGTGAGCGTGATCCAGAACAAGTTAAAGTTTGTGACATTGACAGACAAGCTGATGTGCATACAAGGTTTAATTCAGATGTTGAGTGGAAGAAACAGAAGCCTGTACTAGGTATGCGTTTTAAAAGCCCTAAACAGTTGAAATATATGCTTTGTAACTATGTTGTTGCAAATGGATACCAATTGTGTTATAAAAAAATGATATTAGGAGATTATTGGCAAATTGTTTTGGTGGTGATTGTTCATTTAGGCTTTGGGCTTCATGGATGACCGAGGAGAACTCATTCGTGCAAGGAATTTCAAGTTTGGTTCAATCGTCAACTATGCTTGGATTGGTAGTCACTACATTATTGAGATTCTACATAACCAAAAATTGACTGTTAGGCAACTAAGGGAAGATGTGAAACAAAAATTTAGGATAGAGGTTAGCATGAGTCAATGTAGGAGAGAAAAAAAGCATCCATTGACTCTTATCCAGGGAACCATTGTTGAACATTATGCCAAACTTTGGCCATATGGAGAGGAGATTAGAAGATCGAATCCGGATTCTAATGTGAAAGTGGGTGTAAATTCCATGCAGGATGGTAAACATTACTTCACTAGGTTTTATGTATGTTTTCAGGGATTAAAAGAGGGTTGGAAAACTGGTTGTAGAAGATTGATTAACCTTGATGGCTATTTTTTGAAAGGTTTATGTTCTGGTGAGTTGTTAAGTGCAGTTGGAAGGGATGCAAATAATCAAATTTTCCCAATTACTTGAGCTATAGTTTGTGTGGAAAATAGAGAAAACTGGAAGTGGTTCATGGAGAACCTTACAGAAGATCTGCACCTTGAAAGTGGGCTTGGAGTGACTTTAATGTCAGATCAACACAAGGTATGTATTAAGTGTAATTTGATTGAGTATGTATTTCTTTGTTTATTCATAATGTTGCCATTTGCCATGTAGGGTCTGTTAGAGGCTGTAAAGGAAGTGTTACCTACTGCTGAACATAGACAGTGTGCTAGGCATATTTATGCTAACTTTAAGAAGAGATTTTCTGGTGCTCACTTTGAGAACTTATTTTGGAAAGCAAGCAAGGCTACAACTGAACCTCATTTCAAAGCAGTAATGAAAGAAATTGAGTTGCTAAACCCTGCAGCTCATGAACATCTAATGGAAAGGGATCCTAAGACATGGTCAAGGGCTTTTTTTAGATTAGACAGTATGTGTGATGCTGTAGAAAATGGAATTTCTGAAAGCTTTAATAGTGTCATCGTTGAAGCAAGGAAAAACCAATTATAACAATGCTTGAAGAAATACGTACTTATGTGATGGAAAGGATGCATAAAATGAAATTGAAAGGATGCAATTGGCCTGACTACCAAGTTTGCCTTGCCATTAGACATAAAATTAATGAGTTGAAAATCCAGCAAAGGTATGTATCTTTGGTTTTATATGCTACTTATATATGATACTTATACAACATATTTTTGAATTTGCAGATACTGGCAAGTGCTTCCTAGTGGCCTTCTCCAATTTGAAACTAGGAACTTAGGAGAATCTTATGCTGTTGACTTGGAAAAGAAAACTTGCACCTGCAGGTTGTGGCAACTCAATGGATATGACTGTGTGCATTCTATTGCAACAATATCATACATAAACGGGACAATTGAAGCATATGTGGACCCATTATATCTAGCTACATTTTACAAGAATGCTTACAAGTATCCGTTGCTAACTATGAATGGAATTGACATGTGGCCATCTACAGATTATACTCCTCCTTTGCCACCAATTAAAAGGAGAATGTTGCGTAGTCCAACTATTAAAAGAAGAAGAGATGCTTCAAAAAAAGTTGGAAAACATACTGTGTCCAAAGTGGGAAAAAGAGTACTTTATGGCATCTGTAAGTAGCCTGGCCATAACAAGACAACATATAAGGAAGTTCAAAGGCCCTCTAAAGTCAGAGTAACTAAAGGACCAACCAGAAAGTCTAATGTGCATGATGAAGGTGAAGGAGGTAATGGAGGTAATGAAAAAGAAGTCAATCCATCTACAGAGACTGCAAATGAAGTCAATACTGAGGCTGGAATTGGAATCAATGAAACTGAGGCTGGAATTGGAGTCAATGAAACTGAGGCTAGAATTGGAGTCAATGAAAGTATCATGGTAAATGAGGAGGATGTTATTGGTTTGATGACACATGAAAGCACAACCCTTGGGAAACGTATGCCAAAAAGGTCAGAGAGGATAGTGAAGAAGAAATTGGCTAAACGAATTGAAGGAAAGAATGGTGAAGGCAACACTTCTGACCTCCCACTGGATTTAGATTAGATGTTTCATTTTATACACTTGTTTGTGTGTCAATAAATTGTTGGAAATGTTTGTGAGTCAAAACTTGAAACTTATGTTCTGAGTATGTTTGTTAAGTCTGTGGATTATGTGAACAACTTGGTTTGGTATGAATTTGATTGTGAATGGGTTAACCTTGCATGTTTGGTTATCCATTAAGACATATTGTTTAACTTTGCATGTTTAGTTATCATTTAGTTTTCTCAAATTTAGTAATCCATTAAGCCATTAACACATAATGTTTATGTTTTCATGTTTGGTTATCATTTTTTTTCACAAATTTATTTTTTCATTAAGCCATTGCGATTAATCCATTAAGCCAATAAGACATACACCATTTTTATGATTACACTACGAATGGTCCCAATAAAATTTTGCACAATGCACAAATCGTTATTCATTAAGCTCTTAAGCCGTTAAGCCGTTAAGGGTTGTACAGAAACCATGATCTTTACTAACAAAACATCATTTACGAATGGTCCCAATCAATAGAATATTAACGAACAAAACATGATCTTTACTAAGATAAGATTATCCATTAAGCCGTTAAGGCACTAACCGTAGATAACAAAAGTTGGATCAAAATCCTTACAACCACACGAACACAAAACATTATCCTATTAACCCCCAAAAGATACCGATAATACCTATCGGCAAACAAACCCAATTTATTGTTAATAAGTTAGATATTATCTATCCCCCAAAACCCCTAACCCCTTACACATCCAATGGCGGATCTTCGTCGTCTTCGTCACTTGAATGCAGACGAACGGACAAACCACCCCACTGCAACACAGAAAACCAAAAGGCCAACGTTTGTGGCGATGTTTACCTTTCTCTGCAGGGCCAACAGTTGTGACTGGATGCGATCGAAGTCTTGCGCGATCACTGTTTGCTTCCATTCGGCACTCCAGACGGTGGTCCTCCAGCCGGCGGTAATTCGGACGTTGGGGCTCCAGATGAGTGAACTCGAGATGGGGAATGCACCGGTATAGTGCTGGCTTCACTTCGACTAACTGTACGCCTACGATCACTCGCACTCTGTAGTGGTGTGTTGAGATCCTCCAAATTTATACCACCCATGGGGAATCCGGACGATGATGACAATGACGATGATACCATTATGTTTTTGAGCTTTCGATATTTGGGTAATATGGTTTCCGAAAATGATGAGAATTGGTCGGGTTTTATGGGGAAGGGGACCACAATCCACTGTGGAACCCTTGGTCCCCAAGTTTCCTCTTTTTTATATCCAGGTCACCAAAGTAAATGCCATGTATGGTCCAGGTGAGAGTGTAACCGGTTACAAATGGGAATGGGCTAATATTAATCGATTTTTAAGATATTTTTCCCTTATGTGGCAAAAAAAACGTTAGGGACCAATTAAACCATTTCGTGTAACATTGTTGGGCTACAGTGTCAATTTTCCTTTCTATTTCTAATATACATAAAATAAATATATAAATATACATTATATCGAAACGGGGCCCCCGTGGGTATTTTGGGACGGAACCACCCACTCCTGATCCCGACCCCGACCCCGACCCCGAAAATCAAACGGGGGCTAACCTCGCTCCTGATCCCGATTCCGAACCCGAATTTTTTTTAAAAATACTCCCGTACTGAACCGAGGTCCCACGGAAAACGGGTCCCACGAGATTTTTTGCCACCCCTAAGCATACCTTCTTCTCTTTCAACTTTTTCCCCATATTTCTTAATGATGTTTGGTTTCGGATTTTTGTTTCTGATGTTTGAATTTATACCATAATTTCTGTAGTTGTTAAATATAAAAAGGTGTTTTTTTCGTTTAAAACAATGGGAGCCTCAATATAAGAGTTTGCTAGATGAAAATGAATGGGCTTTAGCAATTGAACTTTGTGAGAGACTCAAAATATTTTATAGTGTCACAGAGTTGTTTTCAGGAACAAAATACCCGACAAGCAACATTTTTTTCCCAAAAATATGTGAAATAAAGTTAGCTTCGAAGAAATGGGACTCTTCTAGTTTCATTGAGATAAGCACCATGGCAGCAAATATGTTTAAATTTTTGACCAATATTGAAAAGATAGTCATGGGGTGATGGCTATGGCTACCATTTTGGATCCAAGGTTTAAGATGAAGATCCTAGAGTTTTTTTCCCCTCTTATTTATGGTGTAGAGGAAGCCAAATACGAGCTTCAAAGTGTGTGTAAAATTTGTGAAAAAATATTTGCACAATACGAGTCAAGAGTTGTGAACCAAGAAAGTGATATTGATATGCCCACTTCTAGTCAAAATGCCACTTCCGGAGGTGATGTGGAATCATTAGATGCTTTTTTTTCGTGGATTCTTCTAGTAGCACCGTTTGTGAAAAAAACAAATTTGAAAAGTACTTAGAAGAATGCACTTTACCCGGGAGTCGTGAGTTTGATGTGTTGGCGTGGTGGAAATTAAATGGGATTAAGCATTCCATATTGTGTGATATCGCAAAAGATATATTGTCCATTCCTATCTCTACGGTTGCTTCGAAGTCTTCTTTTTCTACAAGTGGTAGAATTGTGGGTCCACATAGGAGCAAACTTCTTCTGGAAACAATTGAAGCAATTATTTGCACTCAAAATTGGCTATGGTCGGGAAAAGGAGGTATGTATGACTTTACTTGAATTTTTATTTGCTTTATTTATTTTAATATATTTTATTTAGCACAATCATTTGTTTTATTGTTAGGTTGTGTTATTGATGGTAGTGATGGAGCAAATGGTGATGAAGAAAAACAAGAAAATGACGTTTTTAGACTTGTCTTGTTCTATTTCCGGTTGTAATGTTGGATTTATGGTGTTTTTTTTTTTTGTAACTTTAAGTATGTTGTATCAAGTTTTTGAGCTGCCAAAAAACTCGTCAAACTTTTGTCAAAACAACCAAATTGGAGCTGGAAAAATTAATGTTATTTTGTTTCAAAATTCTGCAAAAACATGCATATTTTAGAGGCCCAAAATGCAGCATTTTTTAGTCCAAAATGTAGCATTTTTCGCACCTAAAAAACTGCAATTTATGCTTAAAAGAGTCAATTTGAAGTGCATAAAAATGGGGAAACGGGGGCGGGATCGGGGGTGACGGACGAAATCGGGGGCAGAGTCAGGGGTTGACAAAAGGGGGATTTCGGTGGCGGGGACGGGAGCGGGGTCGGGGGATATTAGGGAGTTCGGGGGCGGGGGCAGGAGCAACTATTCCCGTACCGTTTTGTCCCGTTGCCACCCCTAGACATTCGTTATTAGTGATGTTATTAAACAGAAAACTACACGTTTGGTCCCTCTGTTTTGCACAAAATTGTGGTTCGAGTCCTTAAAGTTCAAAATTTGCACAAAACACCCTTATGACTTCATTTCAATGCAAATTAAGTCCCTCTCTAAATCAAAATTACAAAGTTCGACATTAGTAACTAGAATTGCTAACAGATTGTCACGACACGTTTCTCAAAATCAACAAAAACAAAAAAACAAAAAACAAAAATAAAACGACTTTCTAAATCCTTCAAACTTAAGATCCAACACTAATACGCCTATAAACAGCCATAAAAGTCTGCCCACCATTTCTTTCCACTTTCTGCCCTTCTTCAGTCGCACAACTCAAAAGCTTCACAACAGGATCCGATTCAAGTTCTTCAATAGTAAGACCTTCAAACAACGGATGATTTTCCAAACAATTCTTCATCCACTCACCAAGTTCTTCAACATCTGTAATCGTGTAAATAATCCCACCATCTTTAATCACATACGCGTATTCATCCAACAAAAACGGACTTATCACACGCCTTCGATGATTCTTTTCCTTGAAATGCGGGTCCGGGAACAGGAAAAACATCTTTGAAAGTTGTGATTTTTGAAAGTAATTCGGAATGTATTTCATGGAATTGGTTCGGACGACGGAAACGTTTTGGTATTGGGTTGGGTTTGAGAGTCGGAGTGCGAGAATCCGTTCTTTCACGTATTCCGTTACTTTGTCGCGCAATTCCATTCCGATCATGAGTGTGTTGGGGAAGAGTGTTGCGAGGCTGATTAATAGGCCGCCGAATCCGCATCCGATGTCGGCGAATTCGATGAGTCTGGAATCGGGATTGGAATCGGAATTGGAATTGAAGAATTGGGGGAAGTGAAGGGAGTAATCGACATGGTGAGGGGAGATTGGAACTGGGAAATGGGAATCGCTTAGTGGATTGCTGTGTGCTCGAGCTCTGTAAAACCGTTTTCTTGGTAAGCGAGTTGACTTGCTGATGCAGGGGTTTGACTCGTCCCCTGATGGTGTTTTTTCGTCTAGCTTCATTTTTGAAGAAGGTAAAGTTTCTGAAATTATAATTTTGGATGTTAGGAAATGGTGTTAAATGATTTATAAGAACATGAGTGTATATTAAAATCATAATATTCACAATTAACGAATAACTCTATTCAATACAAGATTCGTAAAAGTGATAAATTTACACCGATTGACAAATTATATGAAACATTAATGAAATAAATATATTTATCAGACAAAATAAAAAGACATCAATGAAACATTTAACTGAGATTTATAAAAGTAGAACAGAAAAAAAAAAACATTTATGTATAAACATTTGATCAAATGTTCAAAACAAACAGGAAATCTTTAGAAGTTCACAATTCCAATGACAATTGAAGGATTGATAAAAATTAAAAACAAGTAGGAAAATTTTACATGACAATTGGGAACATTTGCATTACAATTGAAATCCAAATTAAGTATAAGGCATTTTTACAGGAAACTTTCATGAATACATGACAATCAGAACTTGGAAACAGAGTTTATAAACTCTAAACAAACAGGAAAACATTAGATTTCGGCAGAAAATAAATAAAAAATTTAGAAAAACATGTTTTGACCTGAGGTGGAGTAGTTGAGTAGTCGACGCTCGATGGGGAGCCTGGTACGCCGGAGGAGGAGCCGTGGACGCCGGCGAATCGCCGGAGGTGAGCAGAAGAAATGTTTGTCGCAGGCGTAGAGGTACCCAGAGAGAGATATAGAGCAGAGTACAGTGAGAGATACCGATTGGAGGCGCCGATGGCTACGGGGAGGAGTCGTCGATGGGAGGGGTGGCGCCGATGGCTGCGGAGAGGTGTCGTCGATGGGAGAAACCGGTGCTGCTAATTTTAGGGTATGAAAATAGAGACGCGATAGGTTATTACTAATTTACTATTAGGAGGGCAAGGAAGGTATTTTCACAAAAAGGGCTTACTTGTAGATGGTGTGGGACAGAGTGCATTTAGTGATGGACATCATCTGCGAAATGTTCTTGAAGATTTAGCGGGTGATGTTCCTCACCCACTAAATACTTGTTTTTTCACGTTACAAAAAATATCAGTTAAATCGGAATCCGTATGATGTTCAACAACACATACTAGTATACTTTACGTTACAAAAAAATAGCTAAATTGGAGTTCATATGAACAAATTATTAGCGTTCAAAGTAGGAAAAAAGATAAAATTTCATGTTACCGACAACCTTATTTAGAGCTTCAAAAGTAACATTTTTCGACATCAAATTTTTGTGTTTTTGATGTTTATGAACACATCTAATAATACACTTCACGTTAGAAAAAAATCAGGTATTAGACTTCGTATGAACAAACTATGAGCATTCAAACTCGGACAATCCTTAACCTAAACTCATGAACCACCAAGAACTCTAACCCTAAACCAAGGAGGATTTTGCAGGTCACGATGAGGATTTAGCAGGTGACTTGGAACAATTAGTATATGAGAGTCCAAAAAAATGAGGTTTGGAATTTTTTTATACTAGCTCGTGAGCAATTAGTAGGCGAAATACGCATTTAGCGGGTGATACTAGCCACTTGCAAATCCCTCGGCTATTTTGGGACAATGAGCTTAATTTGTGTAGAATTGTGAAAAAACCTTATGAAATTAGGATGTTTTAGTCCTTTTCTCTTGGTTATATTATTAGTACAATTCACTTCACAAATATTATTATTATAAAATACATTATTTTTTCTTTGGTAGTAGTCTAATTTAAATTTAATTGATTATAATAACTATTACATGTGATTTTATGATTAATTTGTTCACATCTATATCTATCTATTATAATAAATGAATCCTTTAAAGGCCATATGTCATTTTTTTAGAGTCTCATTTGCCACGAGTCAGTTTTATAAAACCTCTCCACGTTGATTTCCCGCCTAAAACACTATCGCCTACTTCCATAATTACTCGCCTTATTGTTGTCTTCTATTTTTGAAATCAATATCCTCATCCTCCAAAACAAATCTTCCGATTTTTCTATCTAAACATTGATACGTTTTCTATATAGATCACATTCATATTGCTATATGATTTAGGGTTTTTCTGTGACCGCATCTGTTAAGCCTCTTCCACGTTCTCTCCACGACTAGGTGAGTTTAGAGTTGACAGAGTCCACTAGAAGAGCTGCTTACCAAGTATGTAATCCTTATTGTGTTAATCGTTCCTAGAGTTTAAGCTATTAGGAGTTTTTTATATCTTTTGTGGGTATGACACTTTTGGGTTTCCCTTTAAACTCTTTCTCTTTGCAAATGGATTGTGGAATTAAGCTACCGCATCAGGACCGCTAGGTTTCCTTTCTTGACATTTGTGATGGGATGTATATTGTAAGAGGCTGAATATTAGGCTACAAAAAGGTTAGTGCTTGCTAAAATATGTTTTAGTTTCATGCGTATACGATGAGATAAGAACCTTCCAATGTGAGGATTTCCATCTGTGGTTCTTTTGGTCTTCTTATTTTTTTAAAAAAATTTAGGTTACCCATTTCCTTACCTTATTGAATTTCTCTATCTCGACACCTATCTAGGCCTTACGTCTTCATATATACTACTTCTCTGTTTCATCTTTCTCAAAATTTCTCAATAAGCACACGGTTATAAGGAACATACATTCATACTACCATGGAAAGGAAGCAGTAGAAAACACTTGGATCTAATATCGTTGTTATTTTGTGTGCAGGAAGAGGATTTAATATTTGGATCCAAGAAGAGATTTATGTAAAGTTGGACCCCGTTTGCTTAATCGCTAAGATGTAGAGTGTTTGGATCTTTTAATTGAAGCATCTAAATCGGACCAATAGATCTGAGCGAATCAGTTTTCAAAGTCTATCTGAATAAGAAGTAAACCATTATGCCATTTGCCCTGTATTCTGAAGGTTTGAGGCTTTATGAGTCATCTAAGTTCCTTCCTAAACTTATGGGTTCTATATGCATACTATGATTCATCTGATGTCCATGCTTATTTACATCCGACCCCAATCTAGCAGTTTTTATGAGTTTTAACTTTGCACCATTTTAAAGTTTTTATGTTATTATGAAGTTAGTCAAGACACAGAATTCACCCAAAGTTTGGAACTAAACTTTTAGCCTATAGTAGTTATTAGAATTATGCATAAATGAGATCATAGAATTTAACCACAAAATATGCAGAAAATGAGACCATAAATGTCCCCATACGTGACATCTTTAGTTAAACCATAGATGTCCCCATATGTTCAAGTAGTTTACTAATCTTTGATAGTGGAAAAATTCTTTTTCCAATTGGTTTTGTTTTGATAATTATGAATGTAAAAGTAACATTTTTTTCAATCGTTATATTAAACTGTAATTGTAATTCTAATAGAAAATTTAGTATGATTTTTAATTTTCAACACACTAAAGGCATAACCTAAACCGTAAACACAACTTGTGCTTTTCAATATTGGTTTTGCAAATTAATATGAATAGCATTTAACTTTGCAAAAAAATTCATTATTGTTATGGTACTTTGAAAAAGTGACTTTTTCAAATTTTTTCTAGATGATTAGGAAGATTTTCACTTTTTTGCACATTGAATCTCATTTATATGTCTGTTTACCATGGAAGTCATTTATAACATTGAACTTTGCAAAAAAGTTCATTAATAGCATCGTACTTTAAAAAAATTATTTTTTTGAGATTACTTTAAATGATTTGGAAAAGTTTACTTTTTTTTTTGTACATTAAAGCTCATTTACCGGATATTTTTTTCTGGAAACAATATCAGTTTTAGCATTGAACTTTGTAAAATAGTTTATTAATCACATAGTTTGTGAACATACAACTTCTCTAAACTACATAATTCATTTGCATTTTAAGGAACATGTACATCTTGATATTATTTGTCATTATTTTTTACATCATATGTTCAGTACATATCAAATTAAATGATTCAATAAAATATTTTACTGCCAAGTATATAAAATAAAAAAAAATTCTTATTATAAAACTTTGTTTAATCCTCACCCGTGTAACACACGAGTTTTAAACTAGTTTATTAATCAAAGAATCCTTTTACTGCCACATGACATCCTTCTACACCCTTCATATGCATATGTCATTCTTTAAAAGCTACTCCAATTCACATTCCCGCCTAAATCAATTTTTTTACTTTGATTGACATTTCGAGTTAAATGTAGAGTAATTTGAAAGTCAAATCCCTAAAATCTTGGAAGAAAGTTCTGTAAGTTTCCTTTAATTGTGAAGAGGATGAACACTATTTCAAATTATGAACATTATTTCAAATTACGCATCTTTTACTGCAATTACGCCTAATTGATTATGAAATTTGTCAATTAGACAAAATTACATAAACAGTCCCTGTCGTTTACCAAATCTACCAAATCAGGACCAAGTATCCGAATTTCACCAAGTGAGTCATCAAACTATCACAAAACTAACACATCAGTCCCTTGGGTATATAAAAAGACTGAAATACCCTTTATATTTTCTTTTTCATTTTTCTTTTAATATATTATTTATTAAATCAATTTTAAAAAAATAAACCCATCCCACCTGTGACACCCCATTTCTACTGACTTCAAATACCATGGTTTTCGTATAAATACGTGAATACAAAAAAAATACGGTTTATCAAAAACCGATAATTTACATTTTTTTTAAAACTGTGGGTGTTACAAATCCATACCAAATCTAACCATAGTAAGCAAGAAGAGGATTAAACCTTGTGTCCAAGTTAGGAGCTAACTCAAGCTCCACTCCAGCTAAACTTCATCCCTTTTATAGGAACTTATTTTAACCTGGAATACATGGCAAAACATAGAATACGTAAGACAAAAATTGTCTCGTGAGTTACATGAGTTTTAGACTCAAACCTTTAACTTCTTTTCCAACCTTTATATAAAAACTTATATCATAAAACATCTTTCAAGTTTTATAATAATATCATGTCATAGCTCTTTACTTTTTCAAAATCATTACATATCATGCCTTGCAAAAATATCTTCTTTCAAAACTTTATATTGACAGTATAATATAACTCTTTACTTCTCAAAAATCATTTTATGATTTACTTTACAAAAATAACATCTTTCTTACTTTCTTTGACTGGTTTTATAAGCTTGCTGGATTTTTATACTTAGGGCTTTAATCACTATAAGTGATACCCCAAGTCTCTATGGCTAGAAAGAACGGATCATTCCTCACCATAGAATTGCTGAGGCAATCTACTTCGCGATGGGGATTTTCCCCAGTAGATCCCTTACCTAACCCGGGTAGGTTGGAACATAGTTCCCTTACTAACGCTGCTTGCTACAATTACCAGTCATACAAAAACTTGCTGCTTGCTTGAACATTTCTCATAAACATATAACTTGTGGCTAGGTGCCAAACTACAACATTTTATGTCTTTATGGCTAGATGCCAAATATAGCTTTCATCACATAATTTTCATATGTTTAAAACATATTTTTCTAACATGCTAAGCTTTATGCCAAAACATACTTTCTAACATCTTATGGCTATATGCCCTTTCATACTTGAAAACATATAGAATTTGTAACCAAAACATACTTCTTAAACATATTGTGGCTATATGCCTATCCATACTTCCAAACATATATAACTTGTATTCAAAATATACTTTCACATAATTGGTTCATAGACCAAAACATACTTTCACATAATTGGTTCATAGACCAAAACATATTTTCACATAATTGTCTCATAGACCAAAACATACTTTCAAATATAGTATTATACTTTCACAAACAAGTTAGAAATAATACTCTTGCATATAATTTCACATATAGAAATTTTATAAGAAATCTTGAAAATACTTACTTGCCATGTACCCCAGAATGGGTAAAAATACTGCATGTACTCACCTCATGTGTTGCTAGTGGATTGACTACACGTTCCTTGTATTTATACTCTTTTGATCCAATGATCATTTTTCATGAACCTATAATTACATGTTATACATTAACATTCATTATAACTGATTCTACAACTCATTAGAGTCCTTATGATACCAATATAGATCATAGCTAGATAGAATCCTTAAAAACAACTTTATATTCATTTTATACATCTCCGGTGTACACGTATTGTTCTACAGTGTCGTCGGAGGGTCGTATTCTAAATTTTATATTTTTCCAGGACTTTTCATACCATCATGGACTTGTAGTTAAAGTTTGAAGTCATTTGGACATGTCTAGCATCAAATTCAAACTTTAAAAGTCCCTGAATAAACACACGACTCGTGCAAAATTAAGCCTTGAGGGAGCACGACTCGTGCATGCATTAAATAGCAACCTACTTTGAAGTGCAGGGGAGCACGACTCGTGCTAAATGAGCACGACCTGTGCTCTTTCTGGGCAACTTGTTCTTGCTTCGGTTTTGCACTGTAGCAGTCCGATTTTTACACTATAACTTTTTGATTTGGCTTGTTAAGTACTTGATACTTGACTTAATACTTATGGAATCATTCCATGACTAAAACCTTCAGTTTATAACAAGTTTTAATCCATGAAATCATTCCAAATCCCAAAATGTAAAAATTAGGGTTCTTGAACCAAGAATCCCCAAATCCACGAAATCAACAAAACTCTTGGATTAATTGGTATGTTCTTAACACACCATCATGTGCAGAACATAAGAACCATGTTAATCACTTGGAATTATGACTGAAAATGAGATTTCAGTTCATCCCGTGAAGAACCAACTCAAGAATTGAAGTTAGAACCTTGATTACTAACCTTTGAAACTTCAATTCTTGCTTCGATCTTGTAAGTTTGCAGAAATCAGATCTTCAAGCTCTCTCCCGTAATCTCTAGAACTCTCCTCTGAATTTATGAGGATTTATGAGATATTTTCTCATTTTTATATTTTCCATATTTTCAATTTTAGTCCCTGAACTTTCATTCCTTGGACTTTGACCACTATAATCAATTTTTATCACATAAAACCTTCTTTTCTTATTTTTTTGCCACAAGTAAACAATATTTTTACATATTTGGTCATTCACATGGTCTAGTGTCCAAATTACCCTTTTATGACAAATTGACCAAATTACCCTTTTATGGCAAATTGACCAAATTACCCTTTTTACTAGAATTAACTTTCAAATAATTATCACCATTATTTGGTGTCAATTTTTTTTATTTCATTACATATTAACTCCAAAAATCATATTTTTCCTTACTTAAAAGTCATTTGGATGTCAAATGACCATTTTGCCCTTTTTCATCATCTTTCTCCAAGCTTTTGGTATTTTACCACATTTCTAAGTAAATTATTTTAAGACTTTCAAAATATTTTTGGTCTTTTCCTTATGTATTTTCTCGAATATAAATTTGAGATTTTTGGGTCGTTACACCACCCCCACCCCATTACCCCTTCCCCATCCCCCTCACTATCCCCCTCCCCGTTAGCAATCTGTTATTAAATTCGGGAACTCTCTGTGACGGGAATTCATCTGCAAATTGAAGTGGAGTCAAATTGATGAAACCGAGAAAAGAGATTAAAAGATCAATTGATACTTGCTTGGTTTTGAAATGATTCTTGGATGATTTACAATGGGTGAAGGTTCTTTTCTGATTGTTCTTGAAATGGGGTTTGATCTTTCATTTCTGTGATGAATTTTATTGTCTTCAATCATGACTGGTACTCCCTTTTCTAGATAAAGATCAAGTCGTTATGGTCCTCTGAACTGGTACTCCCTTTTCACTGTGGGTTTTCCAATATCTTGAGTAATTGTAATCTGTAAAGCTCCATAACTTTGTTAGTACTCTCACGACACCATTAGAGCTCTGTTTAGTACTCTCAATCACCAAATATTTACGGATCCATTGAGCTGAAAAAACGTTGACTTTTCCTATCCGACCGCCCCAGAGATTCTTTTGTTAAGTAATTTCAGTCTGAAGGTGACCGGGCGGGCAGACGGTGGCGGTGGTGGGCATTTCGGGGTCGGGACAAGGACGATAATTTCATTGATCGAGAGATTTTACGATCCGGTTGCCGGCCAGATTATACTCGATGGATAAGAACCGATAATTTCAGTCTAAGATGGTTGAGAAACCACCTTGGCGTAGTCCAACAAGAACCGATAATCTTTTCAACAACAAGAACTGATAGTTTTTCCGGCGATACTGCTAACGGGGAAGGGGAGGGGGTAGTGGGGTGGGTTTATTAATTTTTTTTAATTGGTTTAATAAATAATATATTAAAAGAAAAATGAAAAATAAAATAGAAAGGGTATTTCAGTCTTTTTATATACCCAAGGGACTGATTTGTTAGTTTTGTGATAGTTTCGATGACCCACTTGGTGAAATTCGGATACTTGGTCCTGATTTGGTAGATTTGGTAAACGACAGTGACTGTTTATGTAATTTTGTCTCTGTTTTATTTTGCGATTATCTCTCCTTTGTAGTAGGAATCGTCAACCATAAATTACAGCTTCCATCCACGATCTCTATCTTTAACTCAGGTCTGATATCCACTTCCGGAACCCTCAAAACCATAAAGCTTCAATCAATTCCAACCACCATGTTCGTCTTCTCAATATTGCTTCCCCACTAGTAAACTGGAAAAGTATTCAATTTCGCCATTTTCTACCGGTAGCCGGTAGAAAAATGGAGAAATTGAATAACTTTACCGGTTTTTTGGGTTTTTTAGTTCAAAAATATTATTTTGGGGCTTTTTCGTTAATTTCTCCATAATATTGGGACTTTCTAAAGAAAACCCAATAATGAACAAATACATTGTTTTAGGTGATGTTTGTAAGCTTTTGTTTGTGTTAATATGAATTTTGTTTAATTAAGAAACTTATATCACTCTTGTTTTGTAATTTATATATATATATATATATATATATATATATATATATATATATATATATATATATATATATATATATATATATATATATATATATATATGTGTGTGTGTGTGTGTGTGTGTGTGTGTTTTGATGCATTACAAATAAATGGATATTAGGAGGGGGTGTTTGGGATTTCTTTTTAAAACAACTTTTTGACTTATTCATTTTTTGAAAAAGGGTAAATTGCAAAAAAGTAACTATGTTTACACAAAATCTTGATTTTGACACTATGTTTGTTTTTTGGCAATTCGGATGAATTCAGTAGTAGACATGAAAGCGTAAGAACTCAACAGATTCCTTTCTTTGTTTGTCTGATTTGAGGGAGAAGGTCCTGTTGAGTTCTTAATAATTATAAGATTTTTTAGAAGTTCATTGAAGAAGTTCTATTTACTCAACATATTTTCCCCTCCTCTTTTGTTTGTCCACCACTTTTTATTTATAGTATACATGATTATTATAAGATAAGAATAAATAAAATACGTAATAACTCTAAAAAATGTTCTGATACGTCTGTATCAAAATAGAAACTAACACTAGGAATGTTTGACGAACAGTATCAAGAATCATTATTATTTCGACACAAGTAAAGGGTGTGAAAAATCTTTTTCTTGTGTCGAAGACTAGGAAGACAAATAACCCATCCCAGAAATATTTGTTCCCTTCATTTATCCGTTCTATTTCGCGTTTACTGTTGTATAGGATCTAGCCGAAGTCAATTGTATTAGACTCAAATGCATTTTATGACATTTTAATATGCAAATAGCAACATAATAACATCACCCCAAGGAATTCCCGACATCTCGTAGAAAAAGAGTATAAACAAACAAAAGGCTTTTTAGAATTTCATCTTTTATCATAGATGTAACGCCAAGATACTTTATTATATAATTATAATAAAAGGGTAAATTGGTCATTTTACCTTGGAAGGGTAAAATGGTCTTTTGGACAGAAAAGTATTTGGTTTGAAATAATATTTTGAGTTTTGGACTTAAAATGTTATAAAAACTGATTTTTGGTCGTTTTACCGAAAAAGGGTATTTTGGTCATTTGACCAAGTCAACGACCAATTATGTAAAAATATTGTTGGTTGTGGCAAAAATGTAAGAAATGGAAGTTTTATTGTAATAAAACTTGATTTTGGTGGTCAAAGTTCAAGAAATGGAACTTTAGGACCAAAAATGTAAAATTTTGTGGTATAAATAGAGAGTTTGACTCTCTTATTTGGCTGACCATTTGTGCAGCAACAGGAAGGCTTTTGGTGAGCGATTTCTGCAGAGATCATGAGCCTTGAAGCAGAAAATCGAAATCATGTATTGGAATTGAAGTTTCCAAGCAATCAAGGTTAGTAAACTTGATGTTTAACCAAGTTCTTGATGGTGTTCTATAAAGGTTTTATAGAAACTGAAATTTATGAATTTCAGTTATGATTATGTGTTTAAGTTGATGTAATACTTCCCTTAAGTCATGCTAATAAAGACTTAACTAAAGAAAGTGGAAGTAGATTGCTATTAGTGATGAATTTGAAGTTTTGGGGTTTTGGAACTAAGAACCCTAATTCTTCATTTTGATTGATTTGGTTGTTTTAGATGGTTGAAAACCTTGTTAAAGTATAAGGTTTTAGTCCTAGAACAAACCCCAATCGATTAAGGACCTGATTAAGGACTTAATGGACCAAAACTGCTTGCTACAGTGCATAAATCGCGGCTGGACAGGAGGCACCTGCAGGTGCCAGGCGCGGTGCGCCCAAACCCCTGGCGGGGTGCGCCCAGGCGCAGTGCGCCCATGTCTGGGCGGGGTGCGCCCCTCAGGCAGGGACTTTAAAATGCTAACTTTTGCTTGGCTTGTCCGTTTTAGCTCAAATTTGGACCATAGGCTCGTTATGGTCTGAAAAGTTTGGGAAAATTTTTAGATTGAGTTTCCGACCCCTCGGGGGCACTGTAGACCGATCCGAATGCCTCGGTGAATAGTAAAATTCATATAAAGTTAGTAAACGGAAAGTTTATTAACTAGGCATTATTTGTAATGATATTGTATTGAACTCTAGTGTATTAGAGTCAATGTAGATGATTATTAACCTATTATCATTTGGTATATAAATGGATAAATAGGTATGAGACAAAATGGTTGTGGTGCACGCAAAAGCAAGAAACAACCGAAATTGAAACGCAGCTAGCATCCAGGTGAGTAATCTCACTGATATCATATGCGATATATGATGATTGTATTGTTACAGGTTGAAACGGCTTTGAGGGACGAAAATGACAAGTGTAAAAATATATGTAAAAGACAATACCAGATAAGCCGTGAGTCATTGCGATGACAAGAACGGAGCTGTGAGTCAATACATATATATACACTATGATGTGACAATACCAGATAAGCCGTGAGTCTATAATAGACAAGAACGGAGCTGTGAGTCAACCTTTTATTGACAAGACCGGGACCAGCCGTGAGTCAGTAAAATGAAATGACAAGACCGGATCCAGCCGTGAGTCAATAAACTTATATAGACAAGACCGGAACCAGCCATGAGTCTAGGCAACAGCGGGATTTTCCTGTGAGCCACATATTTTGGGCAACAGCGGGCTAACCCGTGAGCCATATCTAACCGGTGCGGCCTTGTTGGCTATGTCTCCGATGCGGCCTTGTTGGCTATGACTCCGGTGCGGCCTTCGGGCTATGTCTCCGATGCGGCCTTCGGGCTATGATACATTGTACAGCCTGTTTGGCTATGATTTTGTTACAGGTACATTGTGCAGCCTGTTTGGCTATGATTTTGTTACAGGTACTTGGTGCGGCCTTTTTGGCTATGATATCGGGTTATTAAACCCAGCTGGTGCAGCCTGCGGGCTATGAATTATATATTGATAATTGTTTTGGTGCAGCTTATATAGCTATGACACAGGGTGCGGCTGTTAGCCATGATATATGATGCAGTCCAGTGTGACTAAGAAATATGGGACAGAAATCGTTAGACATGATTATAGATGCAAATAACTAACGTGGCTTGTTGATTACAGGTCACAATGATTCAGCCTGTAGGGCTACAGAATAGGATGTGAAATCCTAGAGTATATATGGTCAGCCAGTAAGGCTAGGAGTTTGGATTCGATATCCAGACAGTTATATGATTGTGTTTTGATACGTGTTATCTGCAGATTTGATTATTCACTGAGCTTTGTAGCTCATACCGTTTGTTACTGTCCCTGCAGGTTAGCATGATACTGATAGGGGACAAGATAGAGTCCGTGACTTTGAAGTGGGACTCGTAGATGCTGTCAGTAGCAGCCCGGCTTTAAAGGAGTTATGGTATTTATATACTCTCCTTGATACACTTGTACCCGTATTTATTAAAATATACCCCTTGTTATGGTTTTATGTATTGAAACCTGTGTTTTAAATGAAAAATTTTTCAGGGGTGTTTTTGTTTTAAAAGCCGGGTGTTACAAGTTGGTATCAGAGCCGAGGTTTAAGTGAACTAGGTGTCTATAGAGTAGATTCCTGGACTTAAACCCTGAAACAGTAGACATGATGAACTGTTAGGTGTATATAGTTGTTATTATACATATATAACCTAACTATTGCTGACTTCTAACGTATAAGAAGTATGAGCAGCGGATATTATTGGGAGAAATTTAGTGCGTGTAACTTTAAGAGGCGGATCAGCCTTTTCTCAAGACTCCATCGAACGAGGGGCAACGAGACAAGTAGCGGAAAAATCCACATGACGAGCAATGTTAGCTGATGTGGTCAGATAAATGAATCGGTTGCTCACCTTAGTTGATATTCAAGGTGAAAGAACAGTAGTTGAGACTACAAGAAAAGCAGAAAATAAAAGTGGACTTTTCAGAAGAAGTTGTCACAAATTGGGTCCAACCTTATAGGGAAAGGACCAAAACAGAGCCACTATGTATAGTGATCAGTGCAGGAAAGGTACTAAGGAAAATTGTAGAGTTGAGACTCTACCGTTGACATGTTGAAATTGCAGATGATAGGAGCAGATTGCTCGAGTTTTATTGTATGGGACGAAAGTGGTTCCAGCGTGGAACTATAGATCACTTCTTTATGAAATACTCACGTGCGAAATGTGGAGTAACGGGTGATGAACCCAGGAAAGACAGAAGGGACGAATGGTCGAAAAGGACCCGTGATACCATGAGCATTCCAGTAGATTGTGGAAGAAGCTCGTGAGGAGACTGATATGATCGCAGATATCATTGTTTTGAATATAACTCGTGTATGTTATATTTGATCCTTGAAGCTATGCTTTGGATCGATGACTTGATGTCTTGTTTGAATTTTTCATCAATGATTTTGGATGAAATATTTGAAATAGCTATAGTAGATAGCAAGTATGTTCAAGATATTGAACACCTGGAATGTAGTCTGCCTAAGATTTACGGGACCATTTTTCCCTATGAATCTGAAGCCAATGACTACCAGTAAATCTGAAGCAATTGTGCTTATGAATTGGTTAACAATTAATTGTGCTAACATGAATTGTAGAAATATGAACATGATGGTTCAGAAAGCAGAAATGAGCGGATGAAAATCCATGGTAAATGACAGTTGTTGAGAATACTGGTTAGCTTCTTTGCTTAAACTCGGAAAAGAGTTAGTAAAGGAATGATGTTGTAGTTGGCATACGTGGTATGGGCCAAGTTTAATAAAGTGGTGATAGTAGTGTACTACTTTAAATAAATTTTCGGATGATTCTTTTGAAAAGAACTTCCAAGATTTCTACCAGATTGGCAAGAAGAGCTTATGATTAAGCTGGTATTGGGAGCCGTTCCTGTTATCTAGGCTCTGTGTTGATTGGCCTCTGCAGAGATGGCAGAGTGGTAAAACAATTGGAAGAAATTGTTTTTAAATTGGGATCTCATATGACTGTAGGTGTCATCAGAGGGAGCCCTATCTTGTTTGAAAAGAAGAAAGATAAGTTAATGTGTATGTACATTGACTACCGAGAATATGATATTCTCGAGACCAGATTGAATATGAGATACATTGTACCAGATACTGGAGTTACTTCACTGAGTTAAGTGATATGTTAAATTCTCCAAGTATGAAAAATTTGGTTAAAAGAAGTTTCAACTCCTTGGGCATGATAATACTGCCAAAGATGATGAAATAAATCCAGTGGAATAGATGATGTGGTAAAACTGAAACCGCCTGAGAAATCCGACTGACATTGTAGTTCCTTGGATTTGGCGGGTTACTATAGGAGAGTTGTAGAAAACTACTCCTTGATTGCTAGTTAGCTGACTAAAGTTGACCAAGAAAAGTGTAAAGTCTGAGTGGTAGAAAGGCCACAGATAGGTGGTAAAGGTTTGGAATAAACCTTGTGTGAACCTCTAACATTAGCAATGATGCTAAGTAGAGAAGATGGATTGGACCATTGAAATGTATCCAAGTTGACTGGGGATGCATGACATTGCGGTAGCAATTATGAACGTGGCGTTTAAGCTTTGGAAACACTACTTGTATGGTGTAAAGCTTATTGCGATAATATCATAAAAGTTGAAATACTTAATTGATCAAAAGAAGCTGAAGATGAGATAGTAAAGATAGATGGGTTACTTAGAGATTTCGAGTATGAAATCTTGTACCATCTCAGAAAGGCGTATGTGGTTACAGATGCCTTGAATTAGAAAGAGTAACCTTTGTAGGTTACATCCACGTGTATGAACGTGGCAAATTGATTACCTGAGTTGATTCGGGTAGCACAGAAAGATGTGTGCAAGTCTGAAAACGTGAAAAGTGAATAAATGATTGAATAGTAGCGGAAGTTAGTTGGAATATCACAGTGATTTAAAGCCTTTGGCGACTGTGAATGTGAATTCCAAAGTCAAACAAAATATAAAAATCATCTTGAAAAGATGCATTTTGTATCAGATATGCAGCATACCCGGGGCAATACCAAACTATATAGGTCGATAAAACCTATGTGTTGGTGGTCGGGGCTGAAGAAAGACATGTGAAAAATGTTTGACTTGTGTGTAACTACAGTCAAATCATTAGAAGTATGTGGACTGTCGGTCTCAAAAATGAAATGGGACGAAAAATATCATAGACTTTGTAGTAAAGTCTTTGCAAGTACCGCGTGGGTATGACACCATATGGGTGATTTCAGTTTGATTGATGAAATCAGTGTAGAATTATACTGACCAAAGAAGAAATTAAGAGTGGAAAGTAGTGAAAAACTACAAAGATAAAGAAAATTGTCGACGTGAGTTATCGGCGCGAATTGTATCGAACAGAGATAATAGAATTATTCTTTGAATTTGGCATTAATTCTTAGAATTTTTAGTTCAAAAGTACTAGTAAGTACTGTGTGTGAATCCCAGATGGATTGATGAGGTAGGATAATGATGCAGACCTTAGAAGATATGCCTGAAATCTGCATAACAGACCCTAGCGGGAACTAGACGACCGTCTATCCTTGGTAGAAGTTGTAGATAAGTATAGGTATTATACTAGCGTTTTATTGACTCATAGGAAGTATTGTATAGACTTCCGTGTTGCACGCTGATTTGCTAGACAGAAGTTGGGGTGAAGCTGTTGATTAAACCTGAGATTGTATCTCAAACAGAAGAAAAGATTAGGCAAATTCGAGAAAGCTTGGAAATAGACCAAAATCGACAAGAGTAGTATGCGGATTGACGAGTAAAACCATTGAAACCCCAAGTAAAGGAAGATAGTGGAACTCAAAGTGACCCTCCAGAAGGACTAGAAATTGATGTGGGACAAAAAGGAAAGTTGAGTCCTTGTTTATTGGACCTTTCCGTATATCCCAAACGCAAGAATTGCGGTGTATTGATTGAATATCCTTGATGAACTTCAAGATGATTGTAAAGTTTTCTATGGGTCTCAGGGTTCTGAGAACATAGATTGATAAATGCTAATGAATCCCTCATGTTGAAATGAGGAAGATAAGTGATTAAGGTACCCGGGACAACCGGATGAGTGATATGCGAGTGGTGATATAACCACGAGATATGAAGATTGGTATGGTTAAAGAGCTGTAGCAAAAACCATGAAGGTTTCCATATGATATGGGAAACCGAAATTGTAACGAGAAAGAATTTCCCTCGTTTGTTTGTATGATTTCGGGGACGAAATCTTTTGAAGGAGGGGAGAATTTGTAACGCCAAGATACTTTATTATATAATTATAATAAAAGGGTAAATTGGTCATTTTACCTTGGAAGGGTAAAATGGTCTTTTGGACAGAAAAGTATTTGGTTTGAAATAATATTTTGAGTTTTGGACTTAAAATGTTATAAAAACTGATTTTTGGTCGTTTTACCGAAAAAGGGTATTTTGGTCATTTGACCAAGTCAACGACCAATTATGTAAAAATATTGTTGGTTGTGGCAAAAATGTAAGAAATGGAAGTTTTATTGTAATAAAACTTGATTTTGGTGGTCAAAGTTCAAGAAATGGAACTTTAGGACCAAAAATGTAAAATTTTGTGGTATAAGTAGAGAGTTTGACTCTCTTATTTGGCTGACCATTTGTGCAGCAACGGGAAGGCTTTTGGTGAGCGATTTCTGCAGAGATCATGAGCCTTGAAGCAGAAAATCGAAATCATGTATTGGAATTGAAGTTTCCAAGCAATCAAGGTTAGTAAACTTGATGTTTAACCAAGTTCTTGATGGTGTTCTATAAAGGTTTTATAGAAACTGAAATTTATGAATTTCAGTTATGATTATGTGTTTAAGTTGATGTAATACTTCCCTTAAGTCATGCTAATAAAGACTTAACTAAAGAAAGTGGAAGTAGATTGCTATTAGTGATGAATTTGAAGTTTTGGGGTTTTGGAACTAAGAACCCTAATTCTTCATTTTGATTGATTTGGTTGTTTTAGATGGTTGAAAACCTTGTTAAAGTATAAGGTTTTAGTCCTAGAACAAACCCCAATCGATTAAGGACCTGATTAAGGACTTAATGGACCATGTCTGGGCGGGGTGCGCCCCTCAGGCAGGGACTTTAAAATGCTAACTTTTGCTTGGCTTGTCCGTTTTAGCTCAAATTTGGACCATAGGCTCGTTATGGTCTGAAAAGTTTGGGAAAATTTTTAGATTGAGTTTCCGACCCCTCGGGGGCACTGTAGACCGATCCGAATGCCTCGGTGAATAGTAAAATTCATATAAAGTTAGTAAACGGAAAGTTTATTAACTAGGCATTATTTGTAATGATATTGTATTGAACTCTAGTGTATTAGAGTCAATGTAGATGATTATTAACCTATTATCATTTGGTATATAAATGGATAAATAGGTATGGGACAAAATGGTTGTGGTGCACGCAAAAGCAAGAAACAACCGAAATTGAAACGCAGCTAGCATCCAGGTGAGTAATCTCACTGATATCATATGCGATATATGATGATTGTATTGTTACAGGTTGAAACGGCTTTGAGGGACGAAAATGACAAGTGTAAAAATATATGTAAAAGACAATACCAGATAAGCCGTGAGTCATTGCGATGACAAGAACGGAGCTGTGAGTCAATACATATATATACACTATGATGTGACAATACCAGATAAGCCGTGAGTCTATAATAGACAAGAACGGAGCTGTGAGTCAACCTTTTATTGACAAGACCGGGACCAGCCGTGAGTCAGTAAAATGAAATGACAAGACCGGATCCAGCCGTGAGTCAATAAACTTATATAGACAAGACCGGAACCAGCCGTGAGTCTAGGCAACAGCGGGATTTTCCTGTGAGCCACATATTTTGGGCAACAGCGGGCTAACCCGTGAGCCATATCTAACCGGTGCGGCCTTGTTGGCTATGTCTCCGATGCGGCCTTGTTGGCTATGACTCCGGTGCGGCCTTCGGGCTATGTCTCCGATGCGGCCTTCGGGCTATGATACATTGTACAGCCTGTTTGGCTATGATTTTGTTACAGGTACATTGTGCAGCCTGTTTGGCTATGATTTTGTTACAGGTACTTGGTGCGGCCTTTTTGGCTATGATATCGGGTTATTAAACCCAGCTGGTGCAGCCTGCGGGCTATGAATTATATATTGATAATTGTTTTGGTGCAGCTTATATAGCTATGACACAGGGTGCGGCTGTTAGCCATGATATATGATGCAGTCCAGTGTGACTAAGAAATATGGGACAGAAATCGTTAGACATGATTATAGATGCAAATAACTAACGTGGCTTGTTGATTACAGGTCACAATGATTCAGCCTGTAGGGCTACAGAATAGGATGTGAAATCCTAGAGTATATATGGTCAGCCAGTAAGGCTAGGAGTTTGGATTCGATATCCAGACAGTTATATGATTGTGTTTTGATACGTGTTATCTGCAGATTTGATTATTCACTGAGCTTTGTAGCTCATACCGTTTGTTACTGTCCCTGCAGGTTAGCATGATACTGATAGGGGACAAGATAGAGTCCGTGACTTTGAAGTGGGACTCGTAGATGCTGTCAGTAGCAGCCCGGCTTTAAAGGAGTTATGGTATTTATATACTCTCCTTGATACACTTGTACCCGTATTTATTAAAATATACCCCTTGTTATGGTTTTATGTATTGAAACCTGTGTTTTAAATGAAAAATTTTTCAGGGGTGTTTTTGTTTTAAAAGCCGGGTGTTACAATAGATAATCATAATTACTAAAAAAGAATTTGGTTCTTTTTACAAACTTGATGTTAATATATTGCAATTTTGACCATTTGACTAGTCAAACCAGCTGCCAGCTTATATGACATGACGACGCGTCAATCTTTAATGATATGACGCTGACTTGGTACTGACATGATCACAATTTCTTTGAAAATTAAGATTTAAAACAACAGTTGTAAGGGATAGTGTATTTTGTTTGATTTTTTAAGGATACAAACACAATATTTTAAAACTAATATGATATATGACGATTGTATATACTATATACTGATAATTATAGAAAGAAATTCAAAACGTGCTTTTAAAAATTAATTTAAAAGTAAGATGATATATGTTAATTGTATATACTATCCACAGATAATTATGTTAAAAGTGTAAAATATATATATTTATTAGAAGTGATAATTATGGTTTATATATGTGTGAATTTGTTAATTGGGTCATCATTTATCTTAATAGTGAAATACATAAAAATATAATAATTTTTAGCTAAAATAGAAAATATCATCATGCAACGTCAATACCATGTCATCAAATACTGACACATCATCATACCATGTCAGTTGGCAACCGGGATGACCAGTCAAATGGTCAAAATTGCAACAATTTGGAAAAGTTAGTGACATAATTGCTAAAAAAATACAGTGTCAAAATCAATTTTTTATGTAAACATAGTGACTTTTTTGCAAATTGCCCTTTGAAAAACCAATAAGTAAAAAAAGGGTTTGACAATATGAAAAACTCTTTTCACAATAACTTTTTTCAAGCCTTCAAAAAGGAGATTTCAAGAAGTTATAAAAATATTGACTTTTCAAAACAGCTTATGGCTTTTTGAAGTTAAAATACTATAATACCCCCATTAAATACCGTTCAAACCTAACTGTTTTACAAAAACTTGTAGATTCATGTCTTAATCCTCACTTTACATGTAAAAGCTAAGATAAAAAAAGTTAGAAGCATGTACTTTTTGGTCATTTTACAAGTAAAAGTTAAGTCAAACATTTTTTAGAAAAACAACTTATTGACTTTTGCCACCACAAAAACTAATGCAAACACTTTTGAAAAAAAAAACTTTTTGCCACCATCATAAGTTAATATACACTTTTACCCAAAAGCACTTTTGATGTTCCAAAACAATCTCAAAAACTCCTTAGTCATCCGTACAAATAGACCGACCTACAATTGAATTTGATACATACATGCATTTATTTTCCTCTACATAACCCATATGTAAGCCAATATATCAAAATTATAAAAGGATTATATGTATTCGAGAATTAAATTTTAAATTGACAATGTGTATGTTTGAACATAATTTTTGGCATTGAAGTTATAGAAGTTTGGAAATGTTTGATTCGTTTATATCAATGTAGGAAACCGAGCATGTGTGTTACACGACCAAAGCGATATGAACAATATGAAGAAAATAACTATTAAGATGATTTTTTTTTACAGAATTTACGTCGTCACACCATATCCATAGAAGTGTCTTCGAACCATTTTCATCCGTACAATTGGCCTTAATATGTACAAATTTCTTTGATATTATCAAATTATTTTACTTTCAGGTGGAAAAAGAGTATATACTTTACTTATTAGGTTTTGACGCATACAAAGCCCACAATATCAATGCTCCACATACTTATTTGTCGAAACTACACTCAGACGCGATCCAATCGAGCACCTCCGAGCACTGATAGAGATAGGAAGCAACACGGGGCCCCAACCCTTTTTCCCTCATCTTGATGACCGAACCTAGAGGGGACACTTGGGCACCATGTGGAACCTGCAGTTTCTCAGGGTATATATGTTGTAGAGCTTTAGGACATGGGATATACTCATCATACCATCATATCAAAGTGTTATCCACCATGCCTACTTACCAAGAAGATACTCATTACTCAACTTCACAATATTACACTTATTTTTTTAATTATTTAATAAAAGCAATATGAGTTGAAAATATAAATTGATATAAAAATTAAAAGTAAAATAAACAAGTATATTAATTTAAAAAAGAATAAAAATTACAAAATAAAAATTGATAATAAGGTACTCTTCGTTGTTGTCCGCGACATCATCTTCATTGAGATTCTACATGTAGTATATATGGTCCGTCAAATCTCGACGAAGACTATTGTGTGTTTCTTGGCTATGTATTCCTATAACTCTTGAGAAGTATAATGAGTTATCCAGTACAAATTATTCATGTAGATGAAGTGCATCGTGCAATTATAAATACAAATAGCACAACCATTTTCTTCTGTTGTCATATTATGTAATATGGTACATGTATATATGTTCTTGCTTATTTTATCTGGATCTCATGCTCATGTCGGGTGTTTCACTATGTGCCTTTTTTTAAGGACTCCAAAAGCCCATCCACATTATTCCTTGCCGATTATCGCGCTTCCTTGAACAGTTTCATTTTTCATCGTGTGGATATGCATATGTTTTGAAAAAGGTAGCGTAATCAGGATATATCATAAAGCAATGTAATATTCATACTTGTATTGGTTTCCTTACTACAAACGTAATTTCAAATGTTTCAAACGATAATTCTTCTACGGATGATGTTATATTTCATACTTCAAACGAAGGAGTGATTCATCATGAGTTGTCATAATATCATCAAGCATCTCCTATTTTGCATGATGACAATCCAATTTACCAAGAAGGTCTACTTGAATTCGTCAACCATCCACTGGATTACAAGATTACATATATCATTATGTCACTTCTACACCGTTACCATTCAATAATATGTGGGTTGATATTACCAAGTCTATATCTCATAGTCTTTCTATGCATGTGGTTTATCATGATATGAATTCCATTCAAGGACCTACATTTTTTCATGGGCTAAATGAATACCTCAATGGGAAATTGTCATGCAAAAAGAACTTCATGCTCTTTATGCTAATCACATGTGGGATTTGGTCAAACTTCCTAAAGGCAAAAGGCTATAGCTTGCAGATGGGCGTACAAAACAAATTATAAAGAATATGGTACTGTTGAAAGGAATAAAGACTGCCTTGTGGCCAAAGGATTCACTCAAAAGGAGGGAATAAATTATCACGATACATTTTCTTCTATAGTCAAATTCACGACTATATGATGTCTTGTATCCCCTTCTGTAAAAAAGAATTAGAATATTCATAAGTTCATTGTTAATAATGCCTTCCTTAATGGGGATTTACATGTAGAAGTCTACATGTTTGTTCCATCGAGTCTTACTATATATTTTTCTTCTATTATTTGCAACTTCACAAATCTCTATATGGTTAAAACATACTTCAAGGAAATGGTATGCTAAACTTTCAATAGCTTTACACTAAAAAAGCACAAACAGTCTACAAATTGATTACTCTCTATTCATCAAAAGATCATCAAATTTTATATTATTTTTATTGTATATGTTGATGATATTTTAGTCACTAGTGATAATGATGCAAAAAATTACTGATCTCAAAGCTTATTTACTTGATTAATTTCAAATTAAGGACCTTAGTTACATATATTTGTTTATGTGAATTGAGTTCAACAAAACCAGTAATGCCATGGTTCTTCATCAACATAGATTCAATAATGATCTCCTTCAGTCTTACCCACATGCTAATACTATCCATGCTTCAACACCTTTACCATCAAATATTGCCCTTCTACCGGTCATGGACAACCCATTATCAAATCCAACCATTTATCGACAACTACATGGCAAACTGAATTTTCTTTTACATATCAGACCCGATATTGCCTTCAAAGTACAATATTGTAGAAAATTTAATCAAACTCCTTTCCAAACTCATTTTGATGCTGTTATACATGTTCTAAGCTACTTGAAATATACAACTTCTTAAAAGTTTATTTTTCAACAACGAATCTACATATCATCTAGAACCTTTCTATGATTTTGACTAGCCAACATGTCCTATTACTCGAGGTTATGTTAGCGGATATTTCATATTATATGGAGCCAGTCCCATTCCTTGGAAATCAAAGAAACATATAATTGATTCTTTATCTTCTGTAGAAGTAGAATATAGATCGATGAGACGTGTCATAGTTGAGCTTACTTGGACCAGTAGACTACTAGAAGAATGTCAAGTTCCAGATATCACCCCATACCTTTAAAATGTGATGACAAAGCTGCGATTTATATTGCCACTAATATCGTTTTCCATGAACGCTCAAAACATATTGAATTAGATGGCCATTTTTTACGGGAAAAGTTCATGATGGTTTATTTCACTATCACATGTTAAAAAAACTGATCATCTTGTTGATATACTTACTAAAGCATTAAATGGGCCTTATAAAAAAGCTGCAAGTTCCAAGCTTGGATTACTTTAGTATCCTCTGGTTTAAGGGGGTGGTTAACCATCTCAACTAACTTTACGACCCAAGGGCATTTTTGTAATTTAATTAATAAGTTTGTTATCGGTAGTTAGTGTTATATTATATAGATAGTTTCTATGTATATATGTAACTTAGCTTTGGTTTTCAGTAATCAATGAATGGAATTCTTCAACATTTCCCTTTCTATTCTAGTCAAATTAAAACCACATAAATGAACCTGACGAAAAGCTCATCCTAGTTGCAAAGACGTAAAAACATAACTTCATACCTATTTAACCTCAAGCTTTTAATGACATGCAACTCGTAAAGAAACAAATAAAGGGTCAACGTACCAGTCTAAAAATAGATTTTTCGGATGGGATCCGTGCCATATCTCAAGGACGATGATTGTAATTGGCCTTTTTGTGACATCACCATTCATATCGGGAAGCATAAACTTCAAATATGGTAAGATACAACTTTGGTAATTCATCATGGACACATATTTATTACACAATTAGTCATAAACTAGAAATAATATAATGGAGTTTTTGACCGATTAGGTGTTGTTTAAAATTTTATTTACCAAATAGGTATAGTTTAAAAATATTTACCAAATAGGTGTAGTTTTAAAATTTTATATTTTTGTAAGAATTTTATTTTTACTATTTATTTTTAAATAAATTAGCTTTTTAAACTTTTTGCTATTAATTGTTATAAAAAAATTACAAACACCATTCTTAACTTTTATCAACCCATTTTGTCAAAGTATTTTCTTCTTTGTTCGTACCTGTGAATACAGCCTTCATTAACCCACTGAAACAAAAATCATAGCTTCATGGACAAAATAACAAAAACTGAGATGGACAAGGAACAGAAAATTATAACAAAAATCACAGCTTCTATTATCAAAAATTAAAAGAAAGCTCGTAGCCCATTATCATAAATTGAAACAAAAATCACAGCTTCAAATTGAAACAAAAATCGCAGCTTCAAACTCAAACAAAAGTCGCAGCGTTAAGAAATTGAAACTCAAAGTGAAACAAAATTCTTGGTTATCAGATGCAAATGCAAATGTACATGAAATTGAAACACAAACTGAAACAAAGATTGCAACTTTAAGAACTTGACAAGGAATCGAATATTAGAGGCGATGAAGTCGCAACTGGACAAAAATTGCATTGCTGTGGTCGGAGATGGAGATGAGGTTGCCGGCGTCTGCGTGGCCGGAGAAGGGGCCGCCGGTGTCTGCTGTGGCCGGAGGTGATGAAGTCGCAACTGGTGAGCGGTGTATTGAGGCAGCGTATTAGGGCACGTAAGTATTTAAGTAACTGTTCTTGAGCAAGTGATCTTCAGCCTAGCTGGTAGTGATGCATCGGGTTATATACCCATGTGGGGGGAGGTTTCGGGTTCGATCCCGGTTCCAAGCCCCTGTGGGAGATTTTCCCAGGTGAGGTGGGGGGGGTTGACACTTTGGAGTGTCAAACAATGAGGGACGGTTGAAAACCCGTCACAAGGTGTTCGACTCCCGCGCCGTTTCCAAAAAAAAAAGTAACTGTTCTTGAAATTACAAAATCACCTTAATTGGTAAATATTTTTAATATGATACCCATTTGATAAATATTTTTTCAAGAAACACTTCTTTGATCAAAAACTCTAATACAATGTATACAATAAGATAGGTAAACCATGTATCCTCAAACTATAACTAGATACAATGGTAATGATCCAGTTATTTTTAATAAATTAAGATAACACTAAAGACTTCATAAAAATTGAATGCTCCTAAAAGACTTCCAAAATTTGATGTCTCTTAGCAAAAGTAATTAAAAATTCACAATTTCAATAAATTAAGATAACACTAAAGACTTCGTAAAAATTGAATGATCCTAAAAGACTTCAAAATTTTGATGTCTCTTAGCAAAAGTAATTAAAGCAATCCATGTGTCTAACACATGGGTAGTTAACTTAGTATATAAAGCTAAACCAAATTATCTCCATGATTTATGACTACATAAAACTACTTGACGATGACTCACGGTATGACAATATAAGCAACTCTTCTTCTCGATCATTGTACTTAAGTTTTCCGAAATTAGGTAGAACCATTGAGGACATGTGTGATGACCTAATGGCTTCTAACTCCAATGCTACTTCCTTCATTGTTGGTCTGTTCTTCCCATACAAATTTAAACATCTCATTGCTAAGTTAGCCGCTTCCAACAACTCATCCCTAACACCCTCCCTCACTATCTTCGCATCAAAAATAGACATCACTCGGTCTTCTTCAAAAGCCATCATAAAGTGTGTAACCAAGCTTCTAGTTCCACCAAATCTAGTTAGTGAAATCGGTTTTTCTCCTGTCAAAAGTTCAACCAAAACAACACCAAAACTATAAACATCGCTCTTTTCAGTAAACTGACTAGACTGAAAGTACTCTGGATCTAAGTACCCAATTGTCCCTTGGACCAAGGTAGTTAAGTGAGTTTGGCTGATCGAGACAAATCTCGAAGTTCCAAAATCAGAAATTTTGGCCCTATATTTTTCATCCAAAAGTATATTAGTAGATTTGATGTCCCTATGGTATATCGGGGTTGAAGTGGCCGAATGCAAGTAAGAAAGTGCTCCAGCAACCTCTGTAGCAATTCGTAATCGCATGTTCAAAGGAACAAAAACCTCCCCGGTTTCATCATGAATATACTTGTACAATGTCCCATTTGGGACAAACTCTGAAACTAGTAGCGGAACCTCGGTCTCTAAACAACACCCCAATAACTTAACCACATTTCGATGATTGACTTGTGAAAGAATGACAACTTCATTAATGAATTGCTCCAATTGACTTTCGTCAACTGCCTTTGATTTCTTCACAGCCACAAGTCTTCCATCGGTTAGCATGCCTTTGTAAACTGTACCTTGGCCTCCTCGGCCAAGAATTCTATTCTCATTGAAGTGGTCAGTTGCCTTTTCGAGCTCGTGGGAAGTGAAAAGCTTGGTTTTATCAACTAAACCTTCATTGCCCGCTTCTTGTTGTTTTAGAAGTAGACCCCCATTGCGTTCAAAGAATCTTTTTCTTCGCCTTTTGTCTTTGGTTCTTCGTATTATTTTGTATGTTGCAAAGCTAGCGGCGGTAAGAATTAGGACCACAATGCTTATGCCAACACCTAATGTTGGAGGCCAAGAAAATGTTGAAGATTAAAGCATATCCTAAAATATAAAACAATAATGAACAACTTGTGCTAAGCGATTTTAACCATGATACTTTTACTTTTCTTGCAAACTAATCATTGTTGCAAAAGGGTTAACCCTTGATATGGCCCGTATCGTCCTTGCCAAGAAGCATTATGTGGGGTGTAAATTCGGTTTACAATTAACGGTCTATTAGGTGGTTCACATAAGTACAATATCTACAAAGAGCCCAATCCACATTGGAAATGTAATTCCGACACTGTGGCGGCCAATACGTGAACGGTTGACCATAACACCTAGCAACTAGTAGTGGCTTTCGGAAACGGACAACCGACCAAGTAACCGTTATACTTGTTAAAGTGTAAAACAAGAAGTTGGCCACAATATGAGTTATTATTCTAACATTGTACCTTATGCTTGTATTGCAAAATAACCATAGGTAAGTGTGTAAAAACGATCATATCTAGCAGAATTTATTGTTTCTTTTGGCATTATAACAAGTCAGTCAGAAATGAAACTACTATTCACTCATAAACGGATATATAATTTTGTACAGAGAAGCACCAAATTTAAATTGAAAATTGAACCGGAAATATTTTGTATCACCTAGAAAAACAGCTCGGGGCGATGATGATCTGTTTCCACCATCGTGGGAGTGATGATCACAAAAGAATTTCCGGACACCACCACCTGATTCATTGTATCTACAGAACCCCCGAGTTTCCATACACTTTCTACATTCTTCAGTAACTTAAAACGCATAAAAGTAAGAGCTTAGGTAGTAAGCACCATCCATGAAATCCACCCCAAAAAAAAAAAAAAAAAAAAAAAGACAAGCAAAAAAAAAAAAAAGAAAAAAAAGAAAAAAAAAAAAAACAGACATGAACACATACCTTGGCATCCGCCAGATAAATAAGGGTTTCCTTCTTCTTCAGACTGGCAAGTACATGTCACAGAAGATGCAGTGTCATTACTCATTTCCAGTTTATGTGTTTTGATGAAACCACAACTCGCTTTGTTAATATCATTTTCTGTTAGAGTCCACTTTAGTACTATCGGGACATGAGAGTTGTCCACAGAAACAGATTGGCCCAGAAAGAATTGATCATCAACATATGATTGAGCAGCTAGCATGAAGGCAGACAAACAAGACTTATTGTCAGTCTGCCTATCGGAGTTCGTGACGTTCACAGTGTATGTCTTCAGATAATAAGGAACCTCGGTTTGACAACAATTGATCCCAGAGCAACTTTTTTTTATATAATTTACTGAATGATGTAAGCAAAGAGTTGAACACCCGGTAAGCACGGTTCCATGGCTCAAAACAACAGCACTGCCGCATCCTTTTACGATGAATTTGTTGTGCGACTTGGAAAACAGAAACGGGCTGTCCCCAAGGTCCACATTCAAGATCTCGCTGCTAGTCAAAAGGGGTTTTTGACAACCAGGAGTCATTGTGACGTTGACAAGAACCATCTGTTCATCCAAGTCTACACCCAACAACGACAGGTTTTTCAGAGCAGATAAATATGGCGAGGAGGAGTTGCAATCGACATTGTACCATTTGTTGAGAGAACAGTTGGGTCCGATTCCAAAAGGGTATGGAATACTGACATTACCGCACATCTCTGTGCATCCTGGCTTGACGTAACTGGGAACCAATGCTGTTTCTGCCATTGCTAACGAGATGAAGATGATTAATAGGTGCATATAAAACAAGCTCATTGCTTTTAATTTGCTTCTACCATGGAACACAAATATTCTGGGTCAGGAGGATTTATTGTGGTCCTCATCCATAAATGTAACTATAAAAGGGAAATTTTAGGTCTTCGTCAACCCAACTGTGCAGGAATAATGCAAGAATGAATACGTTTCGTTTCCACGAGTTGACGGTTTACTATATTTCCTAAAACGAGGAATTCATCCTAACCCAACAACTCGGTTTGAATCATCATTGATATTCAAGAAATAGACCGGGTCAAAATCCGTTATTTCCAGTATCCTTTTACACTTGAGTGTTTCTATTTTCAATTTTACAAGACCAAATTATAAAAAATAAACTATAATATAAAAACAAGATAATAAATAAGGCATTATATATATATATATATATATATATATATATATATATATATATATATATATATATATATATATATATATATATATATATATATATATATATATATATATATATATATATATATATATATATATATATATATATATATATATATATATATATATATATAGAAGTAGGTTCCATTGAGAATGAAAATAACGTTGAGATCGTGAGAATGAATATGGGCCACATATTTAATATTGCCGCCCTAGTGCTTTGCACATATGATTTTTCACCACCACTACCACCTGCACCATCTGCGTCACCACCACCACCACCACCACCACCATTGCCGCCGCCACCACTACCGCTGCCACCCGCCACATCCGCCACCGCCACCGCCGCCGCCACCGCAACCACCGCTACTGCCAACTCTACCACCTCTATCACAATCTCGACCACCACCGCCGCTACCACCTTTACTACCACCTCCACCACCGCTACCACCACCCACTGCCACCACTACCACCACCTTCATCATCACCGCCGCAGCCACCACCACCTTCGTCACCACCCATCTCCACCAACACCACCACCCCACTAACACCGCCGCCACCATCCCCACCGTCATCGCTACCCTCTATCACCATCACCATCATCATCGCCACCATCTACCACCATTCCGACCACCACAACCATATTTCAAAAATGATTATTCATATATGTTTATTCATATATGAATATGAATAATCATATATGATTATTCATATATGATATATGAATAATCATATATGAATATACACATTCATATATGAATAAATCATATACGAAAAATTAAACCCATCTCGTCGTCGTAGAGCGGCGCGTCAGCGCTGACGCATCTAACGGCCCAGATTCATTCTCGCATTCTCAACCTCTTTTCCATTCTCAATGGAACCCTCCTCTCTATATATATATATATATATATATATATATATATATATATATATATATATATATATATATATATATATATATATATATATATATATATATATATATATATATATATATATATATATATATATATATATATATATATATATATATATATATATATATATATATATATATATATATATATATATATATATATATATATATATATATATATATATATATATATAGGAAGATGTTAAAATGAGAATGATTAAAAGGTTGAGAATGCGATAATAATTCTGGACCAATTATTTTATAGGGATATTATAGTAATTTAACAATATGTCTAATTAATTAAAAATCCCAAATATTTATGTTTTCCTATAATCATGGGATTAATTTATTCAGTTTCCATGATTATAGAGATTACGATTGCTATTACCTAAAATAAAGGAATTAAGTGATTTTTTTTTGTTATTTTATTAATAGAAGATTAAAAAAAAAATATTTTTATCAATTCTTTTGTCAAAATTCGAAATTTTAATAGTTTAATCTTCCTTTTCACGGTTTCAATCAAAAATGAATAGAAAAAAATTATTTTTCTAATTTTAGTGATTTAATTTTTAACAGTATTTTTATAGAGATTATACAAAATTCTGTTGTAATCATCAATGAATAAAGTATACATAAAAATGAACTTTTTGAGAATTTTTAAAATTTATATTTGATATGATTGTGTTAATCATGAATTATTACAAATAACAATAAATACTAAAATGAATAAAGTATAAAAAAACTAAAAATTTAATACAATTGTAATCATAACACAAAGATAAAAAAGAAACAATACATTTGTAATCATTAATGAATAAAAGACAATGTAAAAGAAAAAAAACTATTTTAGCTGTAATCACAAATGAATAAAACAAATATACAAATATTAGATTCATTAGTAATCATTAAAATAAATGTTGCAGTCCCGATGATTCTTCTTGTTTTGATTTTTCTTGTTGCTGCCATCACACACAAAAGAAAGAGGGGCACTCATTATCATTAATATTATTGGATTGACACCTGTAAAATCAAGTCCAAGCACATTCAAAATAAAAACAACTCATAAATTATAATGTTAAGTATATGCATATGGCTGATGATTACAAATGATAATAGAAAATAGACGTTACTGTGTTAATCATCAATGATTAACACCGCTCATCATCAATGATTTACACTTAGACACTTAATCAAAAAAACATACATATATATTATTAATCTTCAATGATTAATATTTTGTCCTTTAATCAACAAAAATGCATATACAGTGTTCTATAGGCGTAGTTATAATCATAAATGATTATTACTAATATTCTACTCATATAGGCGTAGCTATACATATACTGTAATATTAATCATCGATGATTAAGCCGATCATCAATGATTATGTGGTTTGTCACTCTGTTCATATAAAGCCACAAGAACTACATATGATAGAAAGTTTAACAAAATAAGATACAAGTATGTTTCAGAACTACAAAATTAAATAAAGAATGCATCCAAAACACAATTATGTGGTCAAGTGAGTCATACCTTTAGTCAAAGCATCTAGAACACCACTAGACTCCAAATATTTTCTAAAAGCTTCCTTCTTTGCTTCTTTTTCCTGTAAAAAAAGATAGGATTCATAAACACTTAACATCCCGAATCATTTCAATTAATTGCATTAACAACGGATAAATCTACACTAAAAAACCAGCAAGGCACCATAGAGGCTGTAGCATATTATAAAAGGATGGTGCATATACCTAATATTTATGAAATAGAATGATGGGGTCACGGGCTGGAGCAGTGGTTTCGGCAGTAGTTTCCCAATGACAAGCGGCTGTTGTCAATCAGTTTAGGATTACATGGAAGCGGCTGTAAAAGATTTGTGTTATATGAGCCCTGATATCTACAAATCTTTGTTACCAATTCGATATACAATACGCCCTCTTGTCGAATCATATCTGCTCATTTCGATTTTGACTTTATCCCCAGGCAACATTCGTATAGAATTGCGTCGGATTTTCCCCGATACATAACCTAGAACCACATCACCATTTTCTAGATGAACCCAAAACATTCCATTAGGAAGCGATTCGGTAATCAGACCTTTAGCCACCCATTTTTGTTCGCTAGAATCGGATGGTTTAGATTTGGACTTACCCAAGGGGATATACCAGAGGAGCGACATCGTTCAACGAGATTACCACCTTTATCATTGCGGGCCTCAATTCTGACCACGGGAAATCTGCCAGGGTTTCGAGCACATGTAAAACCCTACCGGACGATGGACGCCGACCGCTGGAGGGCTGCCGCTGTGATTTCGATTTCCGGCAAGGCAACAATCGATGAAAACCCTACCGGAGATGGTGCAGGAAGCGGAGGATCTGATTTAGGCATTTCTGTAACGACCCAAAAATCTCGAATTTATATTCGAGAAAATACGTAAGGAAAACCCACGAAAAAGTTGAAAAAGGGTAAAATGGTCTTTTGACCCATTATAAGACCATTATGTAAGATAATATGTATTTGTGAAATAATAATATAAGAAATAAGAGATTATGTGAAATTTGAAGTTTTACCGCATGAATAGTGAAATTTGACCAAAAAGGGCAAAATAGTCATTTGACATAAAAATGACCAAAAATGTTAAGAAAATGTTAAGCTAGAAGTTAATGGAACCTTGGTTGCAAAGTTATGGGTCTTAGGACCATTTTTGTAGAAAAGCTAGAAACCAAGGGACTAAAGTGCAGTTAATTTATAAAAATTTAAATATAAAATAATAGAGAGTTATTACTCTCTATGTCCAGAAACCAGTGGAAGAATCCAGAGAAAACTAGAGAGAACGAGAGAGAGCACTGGAGAAGAAGAATTTCTGGAAGATCTAGCAAGGAATTGAGGTTGGAATTGGTGATTCCAAGCCTTGAAAGGTAAGATTTTCCTTGTTCTAACCTAAGTTTTGGGTGTGTTCTTGATTTGGTTCTTGGGTTGAATTGAAACTGAAATTTCAGTTATGAATCATGTGGTTTAAGTGGCTAATACTTCCAATAAGTCATTAGTTAAGAACATAACTCAAGAACATGGAAGTAGATTGCTATTCTTGAGAAATTTCAATTTTTGGTCAAGAACTTTAATTCCAGCATTTGATTGATTGAACTGATTTTAATGGATTAAAACCTTGTATTAATGGAGGGTTTTAGTCAGGGAACAAACCCCATATGATTAAGAACTGGATTAAGGACTTAAAATGTCAAAACTGCGTGCTACAGTGCCAAATCGCGACTGATCAGGAGCCTGCCCAGGCGCTAGGCGCAGTGCGCCCAGGACCTAGGCGGGGTGCGCCCAGGCGCAGTGCGCCCAGGCGCAGTGCGCCCTGTACCTGGCGCAGTGCGCCTCCAGACAGGGACCAAAAATGTTAAAAACCATAAAGGTCAGAAACCATAGCTAGGCATGTCCGTTTGGTCTGAAATTTTTACCATAGTCTTAGAATGGTATGAAAACATATCAGGAATGGTCAAATCCGTAATCCGACCTTGCGGAAAAGTCACTGTAGCGGCAGTGGCTAAACTTCAAGTTTATGTCAAAACTTGATTTTTGGAATTTGAGCTAGACTTGTCCAATTAACTCCAAATTTGAAATACACGGTTAATACAGCATAAGACTTCATGGAAAAGTGTCGGGACTGAAATACGACCCCTCGTGGGTACTGTAGTAAAATACGTATAATATATGATTTAATTAAAGTTGGTCATTCAAGGTTCATACACTTGTTTTGACCATTAATGGAATAATAAGGACTCTAATATGTTATAGAGTCAATTAGAATGTAAATTAATGTATCATATATTACATATAGGTGCAAGTCAAGTAATTGGACACCGAAAGGGTAAAGAACCGAGGGACGTCTAATTGACTTTTCAAGAGTTATAAGGTGAGTACATGCAGTAATTTTACCCATTCTGGGGTACATGGCAAGTAAGTATATTTAAGATTTCTTATAAAATCTCTTTATGTGACATTATATGCAAAAGTATTATTATCAACTTGTTTATGAAAGTATAATGCTATGTTTGAAGTTATGTTTTGAACTACAAGTCAAGCTAAATGATAGTATTTTGGTCTATGAACCAATTATGTGAAAGTATATTTTGATTACAAATGATACATGTTTTCAAATATGAATGGCATATAGCCACAAGAAGTTTAAGAATTATGTTTTGGTACAAACTGTATTTATTTTTGAGTATGAATGGCATATAGCCTTAAGATGTGGAAAGTATGTTTTGGCATAAAGTTTAGTATGTTAGAAAGATATGTTTTTAAACATATGATTATTATATGACGAAAGCTATATTTGGTATTTAGCCATAAAGATATAAAATGGTGAAGTTTGGCACCTAGCCACAAGTTATGTATATGAGAAATGTTTAAGCAAGCAGCAAGTATTTTATATGACTGGTAATTGTAGCAAGCAGCGTTAGTAAGGGAACTATGTTCCAACCTACCCGGGTTAGGTAAGGGATCTACTGGGGGCAAGCCCCATCGCGAAGTAGATTGCCTCAGCACTTCTATGGTGAGGATTGATCCGTTCTTCCTAGCCGTAGAGACTTAGGGTATCACTTATAGTGATTAAAGCCCTAAGTATAAAAATCCAGCAAGCTTATAAAACCAGTCAAAGAAAGTAAGAAAGAAGTTATTTTTGTAAAGTATGCTATGAAATGATTTTGGAAGTAAAAGAGTTATAGTATATTACTACTATAAGTTTTGAAAGGTATTATTTTGTAAGCATGTTATGAAATGATTTCGAGGAATAAAAAGTTATAGTATGTTATTACTATAAAGTTTTGACAGAAGTTTTATGTTACAAAATTTATTAAAAGTTGGAAGAAATAAGTTAAAGGTTTGAGTCTAAAACTCATGTAACTCACGAGACATTATTGTCTTACGTATTTTATGTTTTTGCCATGTATTCCAGGTTAAAAGCTAAAGTATATTTGGCAGAAGTTTAGCTGGAGTGGAGCCCGAGTTAGCTCCCGTCTTGGACTCAAGGTTTAATCCTTTCTTGCTTACTATGGTTAGTTTTGATATGAATTTGTACACCCACTGTTTTAATCATTTAAACTATCAGTTTTTGATAAACCGTATTTTTGTATTTATGAAATTTTATGAAAAAAACCATAGTATTTATAAACAGTAGAAATGGGGTGTCACAATTTCTGTGAGAGAGAGAGGGGAAGAGAAAAGAGGTATACGTATGGTGAGAGAGAGCTAGAATTTAGGAATTTGAAAGTTAATTTCCTAATTTGATGGATATTAATATTACCTATATACCCTTCTTGTATTTAAAAATATTATTAATCAATTTAATTGATTTAAATTATCATAAATAACAGATTAATATAAGCCATAGATTTTATTATTTGAAAGGTCCAGATTCTTTCTCATTTTCTCAACCTTTTCACCCTTCTCATTTTATCTTACCTATATATATATATATATATATATATATATATATATATATATATATATATATATATATATATATATATATATATATATATATATATATATATATATATATATATATATATATATATATATTGATAGTATGTACATATTTTATATTAGATTTTAATATAATGTATATACACTATAGCCTGTCAGTAATACATATCTGTTGGGTGTCGAAGCCTTTTTTGGTCCACTGGTATGGTGTTTGTTTTCTTCACGTCGAAGGTTCAATTCCCATTTAAGACTAAGTGATTTAAGAGTAGATAGTAGTAGTTAGATTTGTCGTTCAAAAAAATTGTTGGATAAAAAGAGCAGAGGTAAATGTTATAGATAGATTTACCATCGAAAAATTTACTCAAATTTTGTGACATACATAGCACTCGGTAACTAGTGTCGGGTTACAAAAAGAATACATTTTTTTGCAATCAATTTTATCAACGGATAACCGAAAGTCATTCAGTGTTGAATTCTTACAGTCACTTTTACCGAGGGATTATGGATGGCTACAACGATTTATTAGCCATGCTAATCCCTTATCAAAATAACATTTAAAACTATTAAAGAAGTCCAAAGTTTTTATTTATGTAATAAATATAGAAAAGACAAAATTTTATAAATGGGCCCTATGGTTTTCCAAATTCGCAAGTTTTGTATCTTTTTTTTCGTCTCATGGAAGGTCCCTGTGGTTTTATTTTCTATCATGGTTGGTCATCACCCATGTAAAAGGATTTTTATACCCTGAAATATTTTATAATATTTTACATTTTCATGGTAAATTTAGAATTTATGTTACTTTTTATATTATTATTAAATTAGAAAAAGCTTCCACCATTACTACCACCATGCACCACCACCCATACCGTCTGCCACCATCTTGATTTTCTTGATCAGCCAGATCAAACGGTACCCTTACCCTTACCCTTACCATGTTTCAACACTTTTGTTAGATATGCGTAACATTTTGACGGACAGGTTGTAGGTGTATTTGCTTATGACCAATTTGCAAGGATACTTCTAGATTACAATAGCGATCTTGATGTATTAGATGTTTTTCAACCCTAACAAATAGGATGAGATGAACTAGATCCAGCTAAACCTCATAATCTAGCCAACTTCCAACAATAAACCAGTTGAGTTATCAGCTACATCTACTCCTATAAACCAACCTAATGTCGATCTAATCTCTTCCAAGTTAGCATCAATACACCATGTCTCTCAAGCCATCAAGTCCCTAAGAGGGAACCGCCAGCTACAAGGTTATGCATCCATAACCGACCTGACCACGGTGCACCCTAACAAATCGAGTTGTTCGTTTGCCGCCTTTGAACCTATGGTAGCTACTGCCGGTGATGCGTCTTGGCAATTGAGGAAAAATCTCATCCATCTATCATTTTAGATCTACGGCTATTATTAATGAGTATTTTGTAATTATAGATATTTTAAATTAATTTAATTTAAAATATTGCATAACGGTAGTCGGTAGTAGAGTAAACAAATATTTTTCTAATTTTATCAACTCATATAATCTCTTATTCTCTCCTCTATATCTCTATCTATCTATCTCTCTCTCTCTCTCTAAATAGCGTTCACGACTTTTCCTCCTCACCAGCTGTATTTATCACTTGTTAACCATCTTCCATGAAAGGAGAAAATACATGCTTGAATTTGGAGCTATGACACGCCTGTGCTGGCCCTGTTGTGTCACTTCCAATAGTTGGGCAGTCGCATCGTTTACTTTCATCAAGGCCATAGTGAGCAAGTTCCATCACTTCATCTCGATTTTAATTTCATCTTGTAAAATTAATCGCAATTGGTGTTTATCTTTTTTTTTAAATATTAATTGATCTGAACTGAAAGCTAGGTTGCTGCAGCTACAAATAAAGAAGTCGATACTCATATACCCAATTACCAAAGCTTGCCTCCCCAATTGATCTGTCAACTTCACATTATCAAAGTGCATGTGAGTTTCTTTTTTTTATCTTTATTATAAATCCATGTATTCATAGTTTCATACAACTCAAATCTTTGGCATTTTTCAATATCAGGTGGATGTTGAAACAGAATAGGGGTGCCCAGATGACATTACAACCCTTGACCCTAACTTTAATTTTTAGAAAATGACACGAGTTATAACTGGTGATTTTTTAGTGAAATTTTAGAGATTTTTGAAAGAATTTCTAAGAATATGAAGTGAAATATTCCTTTAATAGAAGACTTCTTTAGTGCGTGTTTCGCATGTGGTCTTTTTTTCCATCAACCATCTTCCCACCGCCCTTCTCCTCTATTCAACTTCTTCCCACCGCTTTTTTTCGACGTCTACCGCTAATTTGACCAATACTCCACCTCTACTGCTTGATTCTCGATCACGGTTTGTAACTCATAACATGTCCTACCGCTTACCCCTTTTCACATTGATTTCTGTTTCTTGTTCCTAACGTTTCTTCTCTCTCTCTCTCTCTCTCTCATCCTCTGAAGAAGCCGACCTCAAAGTAGGTGATTTTTAAATTGTTTCTTCAATCTTTAACAATTCATCCATGCAGAAAAGTAAAGATTTATTATAAGTACAAACATGCAAGTGTTGAGGAATAATAATAAACTAGTGGGGATGGCCGCGCGCTGCGGCGGATTTATTAAACATACATTCTCAACACCATTTACATAATATACAAATATCATTCTTTTAAATTTTCTATTAAACCAGGACCATTATTGTAATTTTCTCCTACATAATGATCATCTATGGAACGTCGCTATTACACAATGACCATCTCTGTAATATCGTTATTATTTAGGAACCACATTTTGTACTATATGGACTAAAATAGCAACTAATACAAATTATAAACTTCAAGGACCAAAGCTGTAATTATTGAAATTAAAAACCATAGGGACCGTATCTATAATTATCAAAATTTAAAATTACAGGGACCACATTTGTAATTAATGCAAACTAAAATTTAGAAGGGCTAAAGTTAAAATCCTAAACTAAAAACTCTAAGGACTAAATATTTCAGGGACCAAAACTGTAATTATTGAAATTAAAAACCATAGGGACCATATCTATAATTATCGAAATTTAAAATCGCAGGAACCGCATTTGTTATTAATGCAAACTAAAACATAGAAGGACTAAAATTGTTAAAATCCAAAACTAAAAACTCCAAGGACTAAATATGTAATTAGCCCATTTCCTGTGTTTTAAAAGGATAGTATAATATAATGTCTGAAAATCATGTAAACGGCAAACACTTGATATGAACTACCGGTGATCCTCATGGATCAGTGTCCATGGTCCCATATGGACAAGAAGCTGATGCTGATGCTGCATAGGTGTCAGCTGGGTGCTGGTACAATGGATTGATGTTCAGTCTGGCAAAGTCCTGGTCGAGTCCTCTCACGTACTTATGCAGCTGTTCAATAGTCGTGCGAGCACATGGTTGCAGTGGCTGTGGCTGAGATGAGATTGGTAATACTTTCAATTCATCATTCATAACTATATATTGTCTGCATGATGCAAGAGAAAGTACGAAATCTGTAGGAAGTCCCTCATGAATAATATCCTGCAAGTATCACCCAGCCCCAGACTAGTGTTATGAAACAATATAATTGATCTGAATATACTATTTTAATGAACATCCAGTTGAGTCAATGTCTGTATTAATTATACAAAAGTGAGTGCACTGGTAAAAGATAATAAATTGGGACTCATACCCTGACGTTTGATGAAGAAGGAATCAACAGAATAACCAGCCCACCGACGTCCACTGTTTCTATAGTTGTTGCTAAAAGATTAGAAGTCAAAGCCTCAAAATCCTGAATAATAAGACACATATTGCATATCATGATTCATCAACATTTACCTAAAGTAACACAATGTGATTGTGATTTGTGAATTGTGATCTACCTGAAATACACACATGTCAAATGTATTGCCAAGAATTCTCTCAGAATCATTGTACCGACAAGACATAATTGGTGTGTGTTTAAGAAAAAGTGAGAACTGGAGCCCCTTCGCGGGAGCAAAAACCCCGTAACGTCTCAAAGAGGAAAGCTGCTTCGCCGTGTTTATCTTACGCCTGCAACATCGTGATCAAGTATAGTTATAATATGGATAAAAACAAAAATTAAGTACAAAAAAACAAGGTTAGAAGAAAAACCTTGGGAGTACAAGTTTATTCCTGTAACACCATAGAACTCCTTTCGATACAAGGCCCCTATTATCTTGTTCTTCGTCAAATATGGAGTAGAGCCTGGCAATCTGTTCGAAAAAAAAGAAAAAAAGAAAAAAAGAAAAAAAAACCACACATATACCGATAAATGATCAATACTCTTAACTCTATAAGCAACAAACATTTATATTAATTAATATTTAATATATACGTATATGTGTGTGTTTGTTTGTGCGGTCACCTGATCGTGGGGCTCGTCGCCGGTAATCACGAAGATAGAACGCTGTCCGGTTGTGACGCCTTTACGAATTAGAGCTATAGTTCGTCCAGCCACCTTCATATTTATCATTCTGTTTGCTTGCTTCTTACTCTCACGTCGCCAAATAGCAAAACCGGCGGGGACCTGTCGTTTTAAGGTAAGCAAATGGGCTGGATATATTTTAACCTTCACGGGCCCAAAGACACCGGCCTGGTTTTGCTTCTTTCATGAATAATTCATTACTCTTTGATATATTGTGTCGATAAATAAGTAACGGTGTTCATCTACCAAAAAGTCTATCAAAATGTTAAATCAAGCATGTCTATCATAAACGGTTCTAAAGCAATCTTTTATATGTGTTAATTTTGTGAAATTGTATATGCAGGTAACAAGTATTAATTTACTGAACAAAGAAAATAAAGGACTGTAAAGCACACAAATGGATTGTTAAAATCAATCGGTAATTACCAACACAAAAGTTACATGCGACAATTAACTTCAACTATTATACTTCAACAATTTACAAATGAATTCAACAAGTTCTTATTACAGAAAAGAATAAGAAAACGAACAAATAAAAGGAGAAAAGAAGAAGATAAAAAACAATGTCCAGCAGCAAGTTTGTTACTGAAAACAATAAGAAAAAGAACAAATACTAGGAGAACATAATTAAGAACATGAACAAACCTGGAACGATTTCCTGTTACTAGCGATCAAACTTCAATTGTATACGCAACAACAAACGATAGAATACGCAGTAGCAATTGGCGATCACGACGAGAAGGAGATAGATTTTATAATATCAAAAACTTGGGATATATTCAGCAACGACATCTCATTCACTTCAAATCCATCCAATTTGGGAGGAAAGTTTGGAGAGATAATCATCATCCCGTATCCATCCCTTTCTTTCACAATCCTTCCTAAAAAAAGTCGGGAACACCAGATTTTTTTAACTTTCTTTCCAAATCCCTTCTATTCTCTCCTTTAATGAAACTCGGGAACGAGGGGTAAGTTGAGAAACAAATTTTCTGTTTTTTTGTTTTTCTGTAAAAAATAATTCTTAGGAAAATCGAAAACATGTTTCGGTAAAAGGATGGAGTTTTCATCTTTCAAGGAAAAATTAAATAAAGAAAAAACATATTTGGTTTTTGGGAAAGTTTGAGAAAAAAATCTCAAGTGAATATATGTTAATTTTTTCATATGTGTCTTTGGGACTAAAGGGTGTTGGTTTAAGGTTTTCAGTTACGAAGCTTCTACAAATGGCAGACAAAATCGTTTGGACCATGTATATATATATATATATATATATATATATATATATATATATATATATATATATATATATATATATATATATATATATATATATATATATATATATATATATATATATATATATATATATATATATATATATATATATATATATATATATATATATATATATATATATATATATATAGAGAGAGAGAGAGAGAGAGAGAGATGGGTTCAATACAGAACCAAATTATATCACCTAACTGCAGAACCAATCTTTTAACCATCAGATCATTACATCAATGGATTAGATTAAAAATGGGTATACAATAAAATTATATTTGTTGTGTAGGGAATCACATACACCCAAGGGCATAATAGGGTATCAAATACGACTAAAACTGCACAAATCGAATATATGCATTCTCATCGATCCCATTCTTTCTCCAGTCTAGTTCAATCGCTTGGATCCTCGATGAATCTGATCAATAATTCCGATTGGTACTCTCTTTTTCTTCTTTCCCATCTCTTGTTCTATACGTTCATCAACACCACCACCCTTCCTCACCGTCCTTCACAACCACCCATCATCCACCACTGTTACGCTGCTACAGAATCTGCATCAATGCGATGCATCTACAAACTGCACACCGCCGCCCTTGGACACCAACAATTTCCCCCACCAATGCTCATACCTACCACCACCGAATACAACAATATCGAGCAATTGTTTTGGAAGAGATAATCTGAATCCTTCAAAATCGGTAAGTAAATCCCTAATAGCTCATCGATTTTGGTTTCAAATTTCTTCTAATTGGCGTTCACTACTCATATACAACAATATCGAGCAATTGTTTTGGAAGAGATAATCTGAATTCTTCAAAATCGGTAAGTAAATCCCTAACAGCTCATCGATTTTGGTTTCTAATTTATTCTAATTGGCATTCACTACTCATATGTTCTGTTGATTTTTCAATCAAAATTACGTCTGTTTACTTCGATGTCGTAAATTAGTCCCTCAGGATCGTAGATCACTAACACTTAGATTATAAAGTTCATGGATATTGGTTTAGCTTAGTTAATACTCCTTATTTCTTCCCCTAATTAGAGTGATTTTGAATCTAACTTTGTGTTCATCGTCACCGACAGAACAAATTGGGAAGAGGGCACCGTGACAAGGTTCAACAGTTCATGACAATTACTAGAGCTAGGTAACACACTAGTATTAACCACTGTTAATGGATTTAGTATCTCTTGATCATCAATACCTGATTCAGCTCTTAATTACATTCTAAATGCATTGAAAAAGTTGCTCTTCAAGCCTTGAAGGCAAGTGATTGGCATCTTGATGGAGCATTTGAAGTGTTCTACAGCCAACCCCACCCCAAAACATTCACAGATACAAGGCATTTAGAGGAACTCTACAATAGATATAAAGGCAAGTTAACTGTTAACAAATCCTATTCTCATCTTCCCTTCTTTTTCAATATATTCATTATTAATAACATGAATGCTTTTATTTTTTTTTTTGTAGATCCTTACGCTGATATGATTATGGCTGATGGTATTAGCACTCTCTGTAATGACCTTCAGGTAACTTGACATTTCTGTAATATATTTTTCCATGGTCATGTATCAAATCATCTTTATAGCAAGAAACTATTAGCCATATCCAACTTTAACAATGATTTTTCTTACTATATACAGATGCTTGATTACAATGTACCTAGAGGTAAAATAAGTTACTCTAAATCTATTCAAGAAATTTTGTATTACATATTCGCTTGCCTCAATTTTTCAGGGCCTATACTTTTGAAATTTGATAATCTATTTACAACAAAATGTGATGTATACAGGAAAATTAAATCGGGGCCTCTCTGTTGTGGACAGCTACAAGCTTCTTAAAGGAAAAGAACTAACAGAAGATGAACTTTTTCTATCTATTTTCTTTTCTCCATTGTTGTTTTGATAAAAATGAACATATATTCATTCATGATTTTGGTATTTATGTTCTTTTTAGACATTGTACTTTTAATAAGTGTATTTTCATATTCTGCACAATTGTATACACAATGTTCATAAATGAACATATGTTCATGGATGAACATATGTTCATTTATGAACATATGTTCATGTATGAACATATGTTCATATATGAACACAGAGGACTAACCTGATAATACGATCATTATATGTACATTGCTTTCATGGATGCGATACATGAGAATAGTTTTATGTTCATGGATGAACATATTCATGGATGAAAATACAGAAACATCAAAAAATGTGATACAGAGAATAAATTGATGTTCATTGATGAACATATGTTCATTGATGAACATATGTTCATTGATGAACATATGTTCATTGATGAACATAGCGATTTAAGTTTCTTGACTATCGTACCCTTTTACTTAGATTTTAATCTTACGGTTAATAACAAGGTTCTGCAGTTAGGTGATTTAATTTGGTTCTGCATTGAACCCATCCCTATATATATATATATATATATATATATATATATATATATATATATATATATATATATATATATATATATATATATATATATATATATATATATATATATATATATATATATATATATCTTATTAACCGATGGATATTTTCTTCAGGTACGTAACAGTTATAAGCTTTACTATGGTTTTGTGTATATAATTATGCGTTCTTGCCCTTTTCAGCCGCCGGTCCGATCCATATGGTTTACGATCAAGGAAATCCAGGTTGCTATTATCAGTTCTAGGTTTCTAGCTTGATTTATTTTTATGTCACCGGTTTCCTATCAGGCAATCCACCATCGTTTATCTTATCGATTAACAGTTTATATTCTGTCTTTTTGAATCTGGAACCAAGCAGGGGTACGATTTTGGAATTTTGATTAGCATCGTTTTTGTTTTTTCAATTTCGATGATTGTTAATTTGGGACCAAGTTTGAAATTAACTTTAGATAAGGTGCTTGATTTGATTTTTTAAGGTTCTTAATTTCATAATTAGATTTTCTATTGTGTTTTTTCTTGATTTCAAATATTAAATGTCTACTCCTTGTGTGTTCTCTATAATATTTGGTTTGATTTTTCAACTATTTTCAATTAATTTTTTTTCTGACTTTTTGTTTAGTATGATAATTCAACGATTTGCCTTTCTTTTTTCATTTCGTGTTTATTTTGCAAGTCAAGGCAGGGGAAACTGAAGTAGGTTTGTTTTGGCTTTAATGATATCAGTTCTTCCAAATCAAACTGTTAAAGCTTGTAGTGATATAAATTTATTGTCTTGTTCATTAAATAATTTTAAAATAGCAAAAGCTTTTTCTTGAATCCGGTTGATTTAAATGATACAGATTCGACTGATTTATGGAAATCACCACTTTTGGCTGAATGAATGATGTTGAAGAGGATGTCGTTGAAGGTATGCTTGAAAGATCCAATTACCATTCAAACTCATTTCAAAGGCAAATATGTCTAATGATAATTACTAGTAAATAATTTTGTTATCCCGAAATTTAAATATAAAAAATTTTAATTTGAATATTTCATGCGGTTTCTAAATTTTAAATTTTCATAACAATTCAAATTCAAATTTCGGTATTTAGTTTCCATCTATGAAACGTAAAAAAATGAATTTGATTATTTCATACGTTTTCTAAAATTTAAAAAGTTATAACAATTGAAATTCAAATTTTGGTATTCATTTTCCATCACTGAAATCATGTCAATTTAAATAGTAAACCGCTAAAAGTTTTAAACTTTTTAAGTATATCGTAAAGAAACATTGACTATTCATCAGCTTCTAATAATCTAGAATACATTCATGATGATTAGTTGTATACTAATGACCATTATCAAAAGCATATAGTTGATGAAGATGATAGGGCCCTAAACAAACCGTTGGTAATGTTTTTTGATTGTTTGTAATGTTGCTTTTTAAATATAAATACTTATTCATACCATATACAACAGGAATGTTTGTAATGTTGTTATGATAATATAAGATCATGTTGTTGATGAATACGACATGAGTCTTGAACAAACTGTCAGTAAGTTTGTT
>CM042014.1:45393657-45488657 GCA_023525715.1 Cichorium intybus | reverse complement strand
GTTATATTATTTTTTTATAATTATGTTTTATTACTTACAAATAATTATATAACATTTATATAAATAATAGTTATATATAAATCTAATGATTATTGGTTAATTACTTTACAATGATTAAAAAGAAAATAGAAGTATTATGTAATAATTATACTTATTTTAGGGAAAAAGTGAAGTAATCATAATTGGTTAAAAGATAAAAAAGTAAGAGATTATAAGTAGTCAAACCCGTTATTAAAGTTGTTGGCAACAAGAAATCAATTTATACATGTTTGAAAAGTAAATTGCAGTTGTCAGTGTTGGTCTCAGTCTCGACCAACAAAGGATACCGAAACAAACACCAAAATTGATTCAAGATTCGTGTTTGGTTGATTTGGTTCAATAGTTCAATATTTATTTTCATTTGACTTCGTTTTTATTTTGTTTACGCTATATACACTTGTTTAGTTTGGTTTACCTCGAGTTACACATCTGCGTTTTGTTGTAGATTTTTTGTTTTTCTTTTCAAATTTGGTTTGCAAATTATCGTTTTTGTTTTTGTTTTAGTTTATTTATGACTGGAATCTTTATAAAGACGATGGTGATAGATGGATGATTGAAAAACAAATAGTGGATGGTGGGAGGCATATCTTCTTAAAAAGTTTTGTTTTGTTTCAATAATAACAACAAAAGTTTCTAAAATTCGCCATGGTTTTTTAACTTTTATCTAAAAAGAATTTATATTGATTTTATCATCAAAGATGAACATTTTCAAAATTTTTAAGAAAAAAAAGTTAGATATAATTAAGTTTTTCGTTTTTTAAGAAAAAACAAAGTCATTCATAATCAAAAGTTAGATATAGTTTTTTAGTAGAACAATTAAGTTTTTAATTTATTTTTAGAAAAACCAATATTAGTAGTGTTATTATTTACACATGGCGCATAACTTTGATATACAATTTGGGACACTTGCACATAACAGTTAATTATGCTCTTGTTAGCATTACCAATATGTAGGGTTGGGCCGTTAATTTTTGGAAGACACTATGTGAATAGTTAAAAAAAGGCACTAAATGTACTTTTCTTAAGCGACCGAGGGATTAGTGACGTAATTTTACGATGCATTAGCGACAAAATTTTGCAAAGAATTAATGACTGTTAAGTCATTTGACATGACCTTTTTCGTAATGGTAATATTTTGTCACTAATCTGTCGGAAATGGTTTTTGGTGACGGAATACTGGCGGATTTTTCCGCCACCAATTTATATAAAACGAAATTTTTTCGCCCCCCTAGACGATTACGGGTCCGGTACTGTTACACACCCCGTACCGCCTTAGAGCTTATAATACTTGTTATCTTTGTAAATTGTGTCATATGGACGACACACGTGCCTCAAATGAAGTAGGAGTATATCATAGGAGTTAGCAATATTTTGGGCATGCTAGATTTTCAAGTCTACATCATTCGTACAATTCCACATTTCAACAGTTGTTGTTGTTGTTGTTATTGTTGTTACTATTGTTATTATTGTTCTTATTGTTCTTATGTTGTTGTTGTTATAATCATCATCATCATTATTATTATTCATTAATATTATTAACAATTTTTTTCTTGTTCCAATATTTTTATTTTTAAAATGATTTAGTTTTTACAATTATATTTTTTGGTTTTCTTTTTCTAACAATTTGATTTTGTGGTTACATACTTTTGTTTTTGTTCCAAAGCTATGTTTTTCTTTGTTTTCAAAACGATTTAGTTGTTTTGTTTTTTTTCATTCTAAAATCAATGAGAAATTGTATTATTTTAATCCACTTGTCATCATTTCAAATGGTTAGGAATAAAGTTAGGAACGAAAATTAGGAACCAATACAATTTCTCAAAATCAATTGTTTGGATTTCTAATATTATCTCGTTATTGCTTTAGTTAATTTTAGTCATTTGCCTTAATCATTATGGACAAAATCTACCAGGACCATGCTACACCCAAAGTTGATTTGTTATAAGTTATAGTCAGGATAAATCACCTACAACATATTCAAAGGAAGAAAGCCTAACATAAGCTACTTTTGCCATTTTTGTGGGAAATTGCTTTTTCCATAACTAAAGAGATCAAGTACGCAAAGTTGAAGAGAAAGCATATGATTTTTTTGTATGTTGTTTAGCAATGTCGCAAAGCCTTTAGAACGTTTAACAATAAGATGCAAAGAATTTAAGAAATTGTGCATGTGAACATTTTTTTGAACAACTAACTCATAAACTCATCTAGGATTCTATCGTAAATCCACACATTTGTCCATCACAAGACTTGAACCTTCAACCTCTTGGGGAGGAAAACCTTTTTAATACACTCAATATCCTTCAGCCAAAAGCCATTTGGTGCATGTAAAGTTTGAAGTAGCTAACAATTCATCTTCATCTTCATCTAAAGTGGATGCCACTATTTAATCGATCTCTGCTCCAAACGAAAATCTGATTGAAACTCTTACCACGAGATTTGATGAAGAAGATGAGTTTCATAAACCATAGTTATACAACAACAATGAACGCACACGCACACACACACACACACACACTCTCTCTCTCTCTCTCTCTCTCTCTCTCTCTCTCTCACTCTCTCTCTCTCTCTCATTCTCTCTATGGATCTCTTTCTTTCATATACTACAAGTTGTAAGTGATTATATGAGGTCATACACAAAGAACATTAAATGGTATGAAATAAATAATATACTTATAATAGATAAATTTATCATTTGCCAACTAAAATAGATAAGTAAATAATTGGTAATTCATTATTTATCGATCAAAAGCAAAATAAATAAAATAAAATAGTTTATTTATTAAATTAAATTAAATTATTTACTTAAAAAAGTTAATTAATTAATTAATAGCTATATAATGGGTTGAGTTGTTAAACATGTTGCTGATAAATGTTGAAAAATGCTCACTAACTAGTCTAAATATAAAAAGGAAACTAAATGGTCATTGAGTCAAACATTGCAGACCCAAATATGCATCCTCTACATAACTAGAAATAGATGTCACCTCCTATGTAGCCTTGGTGGTTGACGATTAGCTATGGGAAAACAAGAAGATCAACTTGGTTGTCTAGTAGCAATCGGTCCAACATTGTGTGGATACTAATAGAGGTAATCAATCTTGATTATTATTCTTTGACATCAAAAGTTGCATACACACGATGTACTCGATTGATTACAACCTACTATTGTGTTCTTGTTAACCATATAAGTTCTAATTGGATCCGACTCTGGGGATTAAAACATTTTAGGATTGAAAATGTGAGTTTTTTTTCACATTTAATGATTTATATAATTTACTTTTTAGAGGAGTATTATTATTGTTATTAGTCATATGCATGATTTAATAAAAAAATAATTAACTTCATTACATATGATATAATTTTTAGTTCATGTGTTGTTCTTGTCTGTTTTGGACTTGTCTTGGTTGTTTGGATTGAATATGTATTTTTGGTTCAATATTATGTAATTTAGTTGGATAATTTTGAGCCTGCGTTATAATATTTAGGACTTAATTGTTTTGTTGCCTTTTAATATTTTAAAGTGGTTATGAAAATACGGAGAAACGATGAAAATACAAAGATGGAAACCTTGCAGACTATTGGACCAAAACAACAATTTTGGGCTTTATAGCCTAGGCCTCAATTGTAACACCATAATTTAGGGATAGAGGTTTTTGATCATTAAAATGGGAATTTCGGAATAAAATAGTAATTATTATAGTAGTTGTCTAAACATTAAAAATGGAGTTTTAATAAATTGTTTATTTAAATTAACTTATTTTATAGATAGAAACGTTAACATTGAATTAGTTTCTTTATTTATAAAAATAGAATGTTAGAAAGTATACACTTCAATTTATAAATGAGTCTGAGGGTGGTTTAGTGATTATTTTTTCAAAAGAATGGTGTTTCAGTGATTTTACATTAAATACATAAGATAAATGTTGTTTAAATAGATGAAATGAGTTTAAGGGATTTTAAATGTTAATATATGAGAGGTAGGGTTGACAGTGTTAATCCTAAAAGTTGAATTTGTAACATCTACATATTAGGCCTGAAATAATTTGGGTTAAATTGATAAAATAATTTTTTTGAAAATAAAATAAATTCAAAACATAAATAAATAAATAAATAACTTTAAGAAATAATTGATGCTTGATAAATAATTTTTCTTGAGATTTCCTACTTTATACCGATAAACATTTTAAACATGATTATTTAATTCAAATAAGAATTTATAACTTCATTTTTATATTGGCATTAGATTATTCATATTAAATTAAAAGGGCAATTTGATAAATTTGCAAACAAAAATCGACTAATCTAATGATAAATTTTATTATCTAAATAACTGACTTGTTATTTAATTTAAATACCATAATGTTGGTATTGTAAATGTTTAAATAAGTTATTATATTTGCAAAAAGGTATTTTGGTAAATTTATAGATTTTTGGAATTTATGTCTGAAAACAATTTAATGCTCATATTTTAGTGAAAAGTGTAGTTAGCAAAATTTTATTTTATAACAATTACATATTGCAACAATGGCTAGATTTTGGAAAAATGATTAGAAGTACACGTATATTGTTATTATGTAAACTATAGAGGGACCTAAAATGTAATACTTAGTTGTAGAGGGTTATTAATCTTAAGATGGAAACCAAGTTTCAATGGCTGATCGTTTTGTATTTCGGTGGTACGTACACTCTGCTTAACATCGCGAGAGAAAGAAGCAATATCAAGATAGTGAGAAAGCACAATCGAGTTGTTAGAGAGAGAGAGAATTCTAGTGAGAGAAACAAAAGAAGAAGATAGAAGAACATCATTTATGGATTAGACTAATGGGATTAAATGAATATATATTGGATTAGCAATCAGATCTTGGCTATTTTATTAGCTGGACTATTTAGCAAGGGTATATTTGCTTTCTTATGGGCTCTTTTGTGAGCGAAGTTTACCAATCCATCCCATAAATAAAATAATTGTAAATGGAATTAAGTTTACTTTATTGATAATTAAATTTACTGTTTTATTTTAAATAATCACTCATTTATTAAAAAGATTAAGTTTATTCAATTAAGCGCAATTTAAACCTATATTTAGAAATAATTTGAAGACATTGTTTAAATATATTACGTAAGTAAAAATGTATTTTAACTATACGATGACTTTTGGGTAAAATCTTGTTAAAGAAGGATATAACATTTTTAATATGACTATTTAAGCATGATGAGTCGTCTAAGATAATATATAGACTAGCCAATTAAACGTAGTCCTCATATTGACATGTGTTCAATTATTGGATGATACCTTAGTAAAGTTTGGGAAATTATGACACCTTTAGATCATGTAATTATCTTTATATGTTTGATCACATAGGGAAATTGAAGAACGATAAGATGATGTCTAGGGTTGGATATTCTTGGACACAACGATATTTTAGGGGTTATTGTCAAATTTTCAGTCAACACCAAGGTAAGTTTACCAGAGCTCATGTCCCTAAACTACTTTATGACGTGAGTTGTTTTAATGGATTTTCATGCATTCATAATGTGTTATTTGCTATACTATAAGTGTATTTGCGTATCCATAGAAATCTATTTTGAATGATGATTAAAAGATGATGAAAACATGATTTTAAAATCATAATTGCATCCTACATACGCATCGTATTTAGGATGGGAGTCTATAGGTGTCACTCATGATATCCATATGGAATTTGACTTAACATGAAAATGAAAGATGTAGTGATTAGATTTCTAGATAATCATCACTTTGCATGTGCAAGGCTAGCTACCCCATATATGGTGCTTGTATGGTAGTTTGCAAGTACCTAGCTATGATAAAAGGGTATGATGTTTCCTTCAAACCACAAATGTGAGGATAAACTTGATGAGATGAACTTGGGATATAGGTTAATTGTGCATATGCATTCATAATACATATGACTTCCCTTTTATCATAAAATGATGTTTTGATTCAAATGAACTTTTTGTTATGATGACATTGACTATGTTGATTTGGGAGAAATTCCCTTAAATATTATACCTGTTATATTTTTGGTGTTGCAAAGAAGTATTTGAAAATGTTGACTACGGTGATTTTACTTTAGGAACAGTTTTCCCTCAAACTAATTTTATGACGTAGGGTTGTTTTAAGATGTTTTCGGGGTTTGACTCGAGTATGGTGATTGATATCATCTGCTCTAATTGAGTTGACCCTGGATATTCTCACCGGGTAATTTCATTGCCTAACTTCTTTCGACATGTGCTCATGTTGAGGAATAATGATGACTTATGTAGAGTTTGGAATTTAAAAAGCCACGAGTTGTGTGTTTCATTTAAACTATGTACCGATATCTGGATTGTAACCATTAATTCGCTCTATTAAAACAAACTAAATCGTTTATAAATTAGGATTGCTTGTTTTTCCGCAACCTAAAACTCTGAAGTGATATCCAAGTAAAAACCCAATGGATATTATAATGATGTTTATATGCAAATTCAACTGCATTGAGGTGTTTTGGGACCAAATTATGCCTTATAAATTTGGATAAAAACTTGGGGTTTTAAAAATGATGTTTGTATAATTTCCTTTAGCTAGCGATGTTAAGGGAGTGTTGATGTAATGACTATCTAAAATTAGCCCAAGGCATTTTTATTTGTATTATTGCGTTGGTTCAAACAAAATTATTACTTAGATTAACGCTTAAACTTAATCGCAAACTTGAACTTGTGGATTGGGATTAGATAGTTAATCATGTCCTTAGGATTCAGTTCTAATATTTCATACTTTCATGCCTTATATGTAGAATGACCAAGTATTTGATGTTATCTAGCGATATGATTAGTCTTAGATTATATTAAATATAAGGTTCTTATACCTAACATTTCTTACATTTATGCTTTAAGTTCAAGGAGCTAAGTTTTAGATATTCTTTGGAATAATCTTTAATATATATATATATATATATATATATATATATATATATATATATATATATATATATATATATATATATATATATATATATATATATATATATAGATATTCTTTGGAATAATCTTTAATATATATATATATATATATATATATATATATATATATATATATATATATATATATATATATATATATATATATATATATATATATATCATTAGGTAGTTGTTTAGTTCGACCCTTATGATTCTATGTGTTTTAATCCTAGATTTTATTTTATTATTTAAGAAATATCATATTAAATCCTTGTTAATGTTAAACGAGAAGGGTAATTGGGATTTATGGGAAGTAGCTATGTTATACATGATTGCATATGGTTTAAATAAAAGAAGAGGACAATAGTACGCCTTAAGTTGAATGTCTTTTATAGTATATTATGAAACAATTTTCACTACTAGTAATTATGACGCTAACATGAGACTTATATTATTGATATACATATCAAGGGTTGGGTACCCCGAATAAATTAGAAGGTTGATTAGAACATGTATTGGCATTAGAAAAGTCAAAATTCCCCTAAGAAAGATAAAGTTGGTAGATTTAGTATGATCATCATAATAAGAAAGTAGATAGAAGAACTTATGGATGGAAGTGAGTATTTGATCACCATGTGATGGAAATTAAAGACATCATAGAAGTAATAAAAGAGGATACACCTTTATTGAGTTTGACACTTTTGACTTTTATCAAAATCAAACTTTTTATTGGATTTGGAAATGAGAAGTTCAAGGTTAATAGTGGCTGTTAGTTCCTTGATTTACACACATGCATTGTTCGTATACTTGAATCCTACCGATCAGATAGTTTAGTCTCTAATAAAATCCCTTTATGTATAAGTTAGGGATGAATTAAACTCATGTAAGATAAATATAAGCCATACACTTATTTTAAGCTAAATTCTCCAAGATGAATGTATGTAAGAAGTTTCTAAAATAGATTGAAAGAAGGGAATGCTTATTCCTTGATGTTCAAATGGTAACAATGGTTTTATTATTGTTTGGATGTAATCGTAGTGTGTATCATGGGCCAACCAAGAAAGAATCTAGTTTGAGTAAATGGTGAGTTTAGAATTATGAAGTGATTTGAGTAAGTGTATTATCCATACATTTGTCTTAGACAATAGTTTATCCATTTTGTAGTGTATGTAATTAGATTTCAAGGAGAAAATTATGAAAATTCGTGTACCTTAAGTTGATTTTTAATTTCAGGTAACAAACTAGATTGATTACGACAAGCAATGATCAAAAAAGTAGTATCTTAAGTTTAGCATCAACCGAAATCCAAATTTATTTAAGCTTGAAAACTTACATCTTTCTGTCTTATGTTGTGATTTAGGAGACGAAATAATCCTAAGGGCTAGATAATTGTAAAACCTGCAATTTGGGCTAGATGTTTTGATAATTAAAATGGAATTTCTTAATACAATATTTATCATTAAATTAAGGATTAATTACATAAAAGACCTTATATATTGGTTTTTTAATTAGACCTCAACTTTATTTTTTCTTAACAAAGGCCTTAAACTTTTTTATTTTTTTCGATTTGATCATTTTAGCATGTTTATCGGTAATCTATCGGTCTTATACAAAGATGTAAGGGAACTTTTGAAACAAAACTTGAGATTTAATCGGAAGAAATGAAAATGTAAGGGCTGAACAAAAAAAATGTAAAGGCCAAACCGAAAAATATGGAAAATTTAAGGACTTTCTTAGGGAAAAAAGGTTAAAGTTTAATCTGAATTAACCCAATTGATAAACGTTTTTTATGTAATTGAACCTTAATGTAATTATCGAATTGGATAGCTTTGAATGTTAAAAATGATGTTTATAAATTACTTATTTACATTAACTTACTTTATGTAAATATAAATGTCAAGCTTCAATTAATATCTTTATTTATAAAAATAGAATGGTAGTAATTATACACTTAAATTTATCAATGGCCTAGAGTGTGACTTGGCTTCGAAGTATTGTTCATTTTGCGGTGCTGGTGATGATGATGTCAACCACTTATTCTTTGCTTGTCAATTTGCGGTGAATGTGTGGAGTAAAATATGCTCTTGGTTGAAGTTCTTGCCCAGGATCCCTTCTAGCATTGACGATTTGCTTTTAATGATTAATAGTAACGGAGTCAGCCGTAATTTTACTAAGCTAAGGTGTGCCATCATTTACTCTACGTTGTGGTTCATTTGGAAACACAGAAACAATTTGGTGTTCAAAAGATTGATTTCCGGTTCGGGTACAGCGGCGGACGATATTCAATCCCAAACCTTTAGTTGGTGTAATCATAGGGTGAAGGTTAGGAAATTTAATTGGCATGATTGGTGTAATTCCCTTATAAACTGCATTTTGTAATTGTTTTTTTCTCTAGCGTCTTGCTAGAGCGTTTTTAATGTTATCGTCGCCGTTCTAAAAAAAAGTAATTTACATTATATACACGTACAATTACCAAAATAAAGTGTCTTCGATGCATCATATTTTGGTTATAAATTGCGTTTTCCAATTTACAAAACAAAAGTTGCATTGATGGAGTGATAGTAGGAGTGTTTTTGGACCAATTGGTGAGGGTTCGACCCTAACGCCCTTCCAGCTTTTCAAAACATTAAAACTCATTTTTACTCATTCTTTTATATGTTTTCTTTTTGTGTTTTTTTTTTTTTGTTTTCTTTATGTATTATCTTATTTATTTTTTTATCATTATTCAAATATTTTATTTTTAAATATATTTTTTTTCCAAAGTATAAATTACATATTTACTTTTTTAATCATTATATAAAATTTTTTAATTTTTTTAATATATGTTTTTTCTAAAATCTAAATTACTTAAATTTGCAATTATTTTTTAAAAATTTCTTATTAAAAATGGTTTTTATAAAATTTTTATATATGTTTTTTAAATTTCTTAATACCAATGTTCTTTATTAACTTTTTATATATGTTTTTAAAATTTTAAAAAACTTATGTTCAAATATAATTAGTTTGCTTCAAGGAAAAAACATAACTCCTCATATTACATTACAATTTTTTTTTGACAAATTCCTCTAAATATATCTACCTAAAAAGCATGCAACAATGTTTTAACAATCGTCTTTATATTTTTGATTTTTCAGAACCGCTTTATGACCACACCAAAAAAAACTTTATGCCATCCTTTGATGGCCGAATAAATAATAGAAACAACAGATGTTACCGTAATGTTATACATAGGTATCATCAACGTTAAACATATTTCGATATTTTTTTTGAAATTATTATGACATATATTTTGTTTTATTCTTCAAATAAAACATAAATGTATATTTTTGTGTAATTAAACTTAAAACCACTATAAAGAATTTTTTACTTATAAACATACATAATATTTCTGCTGCATCGCGCGAGATTCAATCTCCTAGTTCAAGACAAAACTTAAACGTTGTTTGAGTACTAGATGAGTAGGGTTTAATGGATTTTAAAATTTAATATTATGAGAGTTAGGGTTGAAAGTGTTAATCCAAATGGTTAGAATTACAAAGGAGTGTTGTTGCAAAGTTGAGGGACTGTATCTGCTATGACTACAAGCTTATTAAATTAACCCCCTTAATAAAAAGGGTTATTGTCATAATTGTCCAACCAACTTTTTCATTTTATTTTAAATAGTCACTGAAGTATTTTTTGTGCATTCTAAGTCAGTAAACTTTTAATTTCAATATACAAAACACCATTATTGTGAAGTTGAAGGGGTCAGCCGGTTATATTTATGACATGGCATTCCATTTGGCATCTTGGTCATTAAAATTGGGCCAAGTGATGCTAACATGGATTTTCTGATTAAAACTTAAGTATTTTATATCTAAATTTTTTATTAACTTAAAAATTACTATTTTTTATTATTGAATATGTGTTCTTGGTGATGAAAGAAGCTTCGACCACCACCCCCACTATCGTTCAACATCCATAACCATCATATACAATCATTCACGGGTTGTGACCACCATCCACAACCTCCACCTAAAGTGTTCACCCACTGCACTTATAAACAAGAAGAGATTGATAGCGCCCAGTTCACCGGCCGAAAGAGAGACGACAAAGACGAGGACGAATGTAGCAGGGGCAACGGAGGTAATGCAGCTAGTAGAATGCAAAAAAAAGTTGGTCTCTAATTTGCCCCTGTTGCGATGGAGGATTCATAGAAGAGATCGATAGTGCCCAGATCACCGACTGAATCTTGTTGGATTAGAGACCAAATTTTTTTGCCCCTGTTGCGATTAGAGACCAATTTTTTTGCCGACATTTTTACGAAAAACAACAATATCAATGAAAAATATGCCGACATTTTTACGAAAAACTAAACCTGCAATTTATGGACATATGCTTTCAGTGTCTTGTAACTAAACCCCGAAATCATTTTAGGTCCATTGATATCTGCAACATCGATCACAGAACAGAAACTCTGTACAAATTTGTTGCCTTTTTTCTTGATTTTCTGGGTTTTAGTCACTGAATCAAGCTCGATCGAAGTTGTAGCTGCTTGATTGACTTGTAAACCATGCTCAATGCTGTTGGAATCCATCCGCCGGAAACGTCCTCCGATGGACCTTCAAGCTCCACCATTGACTGGTTGTTAAGAATCTCCGTCTTTGCCACCGCCGGAGTGCCCCCGATGTGTCTCATCCCTCTTTTCTTCATTTTCTGGGTTTTAGTCACTAAATCAAGCTCGATCGAAGTTGTAGCTGCTTGATTGACTTGTAAACTATGCTCAATGCTGTTAGAATCCATCCGCCGGAAACGTCCTCCGATGGACCTTCAAGCTCCACCATTGACTCGTTGTTAAGAATCCCCGTCTTTGCCGCCGTCGGAGTGCCCCGATGTGTCTCATCCATCTACCAATGAAACAACATCGACGCCATGTGAGTCGTTAAACATATGAGTTGTTTTCTATAGGTCGTTCTCGATGCAGAAGATGACGGCCAGAAGAAAGTTCTCGATGTAGAAGATGACGGCGAGAAGAAGAAGATGATGCGGATGTGTGAAGAAGAGGCATCTAGGGCTAGTTTTTTTTTTCATTTTAAAAATTAAAATAACTAATATATTAATCTGAAATGATGTTTTTAAGGTTTTAAAAAATTAAAAATAACTCCACGTGGACCTAGCAATTGGAGCTTTGTAGGTGAAACCGGGAAAAAAATGATATATACCTCTTTTCAACAGGTTATTTAGGAGTTTAGGGACCTAAAATCTACAAAAAATACTTCAGTGATCATTTAAAATAAAATGGAAAACTTAGTTGGACAATAACGACAATAACCCTAATAAAAAAGGAGTGTGCTTGGTATAAAGGGTGAGAAGCTTTGTTTCAATGGAAAAGAGCGTTCGGAATGGCGTAAGTGGTTTTTTTCTCTCGAGGAAGAGTCATTGCCATTACACTCCACAAATATATCTTATTTCCTTTGAATATTAGTATTGTCTCCGGTTGAAATAATCAAATCTACCAAAATATAGGTTGAAACATAAAATAAAAAAATATATTATATTAAATATAAATCCATACATATCTGGAAAATTTTGAATTTATGTTTACATACATTTAACTACGTGAAAACGTAAACTATATAAAAAATATGACTAACAAATAACCTTTCTGGCATCATTGGCTAGTATTGTTGTCATCGTAACTCAAGAATGATGATGATGATGATTCGCCATACGTTAGCATCGACAATTCCTCCTTATAGACCACTTTTTCGATATTAGTTTGAGCGACAGAGGGAACATGTGAGGTTCTTATGTTTTCCAACTCTATCGCTACTTCTTTCATTATCGGTCTATTTTTTCCATTCATATTCAAACATCGCATTGCAAGATTAGCTAATTCCAATAGTTCATCCCTAGTACCCTCTTTAATCACTATTGCATCAAAAATAGACATAACACGCTCTTCTTCCATAGCCAACATGAAATGCACCGCCAAACTTCTATTTTCACCAAATCTAGTTAGGGAAATTGGCCTTTCACCCGTCAAAAGCTCAACCAAAACAACTCCAAAACTATAAACATCGCTCTTTTCAGTGAACTGACTAGACTGGAAGTACTCAGGATCTAGGTAGCCAAAAGTACCTTTGACTAACGTAGTCAAGTGAGTTTGATCCATTGATACGAATCTTGAAGTTCCAAAATCAGATACTTTGGCTCTATATTTATCGTCCAAAAGTATATTAGTGGTTTTGATATCGCGATGGTATATAGGAATAGAAGTTGCTGAATGCAAGTAAGCAAGTGCTCCTGCAACCTCTGTAGCGACTTGTAATCTCATGTTTAAAGAAAATGGGAACTCATTGACCTCATTGTGTATACGGTCGTACAAGGTCCCATTTAAAACGAATTCGGAAACTAAGAGAGGAACCTCGGTCTCTAAACAACATCCCAATAGTTTGACCACATTCCTATGATTGACTTGTGAAAGAACTACCACCTCATTGATAAACTGCTCTAATTGGCTTTCATCAACTAGTTTTGATTTCTTGACCGCTACAATCCTTCCATCTACTAACATGCCTTTATACACTGTACCTTGGCCTCCTCGACCGAGGATTCTGTTTTCATTGAAGTAGTCGGTAGCTTTTTCCAACTCACGTGATGTGAAAAGTATGGCTTTATCAACTAAAGATGGGTCGGCTGCTTCTTGTTGTTTTAGAAGTAAACCACCGTTACGTTTAAAAAACCTCTTTCTCTGTCTCCTGGCTTTTGTTTTCTTGATCACTTTGTACAAGGCGAAGCTAATTGCCGCAAGAGAAAGTACACCGATGCTTATGCTAACACCTGAATGAAACCAAACAAGGTAAATTCTATTTCTGAAAAAGGGTTATTCAAATGCTGTTTTTTTTTGTTAAAAAGAGAGCATCTTTTATTATGAACTATATGAGATCTATTTCATTGTTTACTTCAGTGATATCAAATAAAATATCATAATTTCAAACGAAATGCCATTTTAAAAATCAAAAAACCAAAGAGTGGCATGACGCCAAAAATTATGTTTATTCTTTTATTATTGAAAAAGCCAATTTTCTTTAAGTTCCTCCTTCCCACTTCCGGTTTTGCCTTCCCAAACCGACAGCGATCGGTATATAATGCATTTTATTTTTAAAAAATTTCATTCAGAAAAAAAAAAAGTCAATGTTGAAAGTCTACATCGCTTAGCTGTCGATTCTCCAAAACGAACATCTTTCAAACTATGATCCATATATGTATACTTTTAAAGTATGATAGATCTGTGCAAAGTTACATACACTCACGCTATTAGCACAAACTAATATTCCAGAATTTGATATCTTTATGTGTAAATGAATAGTTAGTTGTATTTATAAAATAAATAAATAGTTTACTCTATGTATTTATCATGAAATAATAAGAAAACTATAAAACCCACGTTTTAAACTTCTAAATTGAAGTCATGTTTAGTGAAATTTGAAAAATAACAAATTTGCAAGCTTGTCAACAAGAGTCATTACCAAGAATAACACCCATGGATGAGCTACTATCGGAACCGGTGGGAATATACATAGTGGAATTACAGCTGAACTTCAATTCCCTAATTCGGCCATCATCATCATATATTGGATCGTAGCCACACCACCTTCCATTAGCCTGACACCTTGCACATTCTTGGGTCACTAAAAGCAAATCATATAAAAGAAAGTGTCATGTTAAAAAACTCGCTTAATAAACAACAACGCTAGAAACTAAGCAAGCAAAATTAATAACCAAATGCGAATATATATACATACCACCACATCCATCATATAAATAAGGGTTTCCTTCCCTTGTCGCTGGAAAGTTGCATTTCCACGACTCGACTGAAGTACCATTAGCCAGATCAACTTTGAGTCTAGACCCCGAAGAACAACATCTTATTTGATATGAGTAACGGTATTCTAATGTCCACAGCAGTGATATCGGAACATAAGAGTCGACCCTAAAAGATTGCCCAGAAACCCTCCCTTCATAATATGAATTCTCATCGACCAAGAAGGCAGACCCACAAGCTCCATCTCCTTCCGGCCTTTCCATACCTGTGAGATCAATGGTGTACGACTTAAGATAATGAGGAATTTCAGTTTGGCAACAACTGATGCCAAGGCACTTGTTTCTCTCACTAACAGTGTCGTTGCCACAAGTGGTGGAGCAACCAGTGACCGGAAACCCATTGTCGTCCAAGATGACAGCGTTACCACACCCCTCCACAACAAATTTGTTGTGTAATCTGGAAAACAGGAATGGGCTCCGACCAAGGTCGACGTTCAAGATTTGACTGCTGTTACGCACTAGATTCTGGCAATCGGAGATCATGGAGACGTTAACAGTTACCGTTTGATTTCTCATGTTTATGTCCAATACCTCCGGTTTGTTGAGTGCAGCTAGATATGGCGTGGAGGAGTTGCAATCAACAGTGTACCATTCGTTGAGAGAGCAATTTGCTCCGATCCCAAAAGGGTAGGGAATTTTTACGTCCCCGCACGTATCTTTGCATCCTGGGTTGGCGTATATCTGAGCTGCTGTTGATGTTGCTCTTAATGAAAGGAAGATGAATACGTGGTATGCATGAAATAACTTCATTTAAAGCAACGATTAATTAATCCAATACATGTACGGAGGGTTTTGGGTATATAATCGCGGGTAAGATCATTCCACAAACCCACTAATTAAGAAATAGTCCACAGGCTCACGAGTCAAAGACACGCATGAAAAATCAAAACTTGCAATGGTTTCCATATATTTGACCAACCAATGCAATTATTTTTGCGCACCGAAAAGTCTAACAATCATTTAATGACATGATTTTCATTCAACTGTTATGACAGTTACCCCTTGACAATGGATATCACTCTTTGTATAATTAGTTTATAATAAAACTAATAAGGAGTTTTCTGTTTACATAATATGAATGCAAACACTAGCTAGGAGAAAGAGAGGAATACTAATAAGCATTAGTTTAAACAAAATTGTTTGTCATATTCATTCTCATTCCAATTATCATAAAAAAGCTTAATACAATATATATATATGAAAAATTATTGCTGCATTTTCAAACTAGCACCACAAGGACTCTAGCATAGAAACACAACTAATTAACATTGTATTTCAAACTAGCACCACATGTCTAACATAGAAACACAACCTAACATTGCAAACATAATTATAGAGACCCAAAAAAGAAAAATATTGAAACCTACACCTAATAGGCTAATACTTATAGGAGAAATATAAAAAACTGAGGAATATTTTATAAAGTATAGAAGTTTTATAAAGGGAATGATTAATTTATACTTCATATACACCCTAAATAAAAGTTAACTTCTTTTTATTTGTTGAAGCTGCATTGTTTCTGAAAAACTAAATATGATTGGTTGAAAATAATTTTACTTTTGTTCGGTGGCGAATCTAGAAATGAAAATCACGCGGTTACCTATTATGTGAAACCGATAAAACCGAAAGAGTCAAAAATACTAGTGGAGGGACGGATCCTATGCACCGTTGTAAAACATGAGTAAATGATAAACCTTCCCATCATAAAAAGTCCATAATAAACCTTCCCATCATCCTTCTTATAAGAAAGATAAACCAAATAGTTTTTTACTCCACCGTCGATGTGAGATAGTATAGATAAAGTTATAAATCAGTTAACTATGTCTTAAAATTTGATCACCCATTTTAGTTCAACACTATAAGATAGGTCCTAAAAAAATTTAAGGTGGTTCCTAAAAATTTTCCTAAATAATTTATTATAAAATCTAAAAAATAAGGTGGTTCATGGGACCCACCTACCATATATGTAGATTCGTCCCTGTTTATGTTAAAGAATGTATATGAGGAGTATATTTTGTAGCACACATGCTAGAATTAGTGGCGACAAAAGTCGCCGCTAAAGACATAAAAAATCGCCGGTAAAAGTATTAGTGAGGTGACACATCGGCGCTAAAGAGTTGCCGCAAAAGGTTCGTCGCTATTGCTCTATAATCGTCGGTAAAAGTGTCGTCGCTGTTACTCGTCGCCGCTAATGGTCCATTGTCGTCGTTATTGATGTCGCTGCTAATTAGTTTCAATCTCCGGTGATGACGTATCACCGACGGATGTCGTCGTCGCTACTGCTAATAAGATGTTGCCTCTAATATGTATTTTTAATTTTTTTAATTATTATAATTATTATTATTATTATTTGATATAAAACTGAAATTGCAAATATTATACAAAATACAGGATAAACGATTAACATCGTATAATAATAATCGTTTATCACGTATTTTGTATAATATTTGCAATTTCAGTTTTATATCAAATAATAATAATAATTAAAAAAATTAAAAAAAAATATTAGAGGCAACATCCTACAAAATATGGTACCATTAGTGGCGACAAAAGTCACCGCTAAAGAGATAAAAAATCGCCGGTAAAGGTATTAGCGGGGCGACACATCGCCGCTAAAGAATCTTCGCAAAAGGTTAGTCGTTATTGCTCTATAATCATCGGCAAAAGTGTCGCTGCTGTTACTCGTCGCCGCTAATGGTCCATTGTTGGCGTTATTAATGTCGCTGCTAATGAGTTTTATAATGTTCCAAATTCCGTAATAAATTTTTCATTTTAAAAACAATTTAATTTCGTAAGAAGAGTTGCCAAATAAAACGTTTCAACTTAAAAACTTAATATTTAAAACATATAAAAACGTATTTACAAAACATTATTCGGCGGAAGACTTAGATACCAAATCTCCATATGCGGATACCTGAAAAACAATTAGGGTGAAAGAGTAACCACAAAGTTTAATGAGTTCCCCAAAAATATCACACGATCCATCACATAAAATCATCGTTTAACAAATCATCGCGTGAGTATCGGGCTTGCCCCGATCCGTCGGAAATCATCGTGTGACTCTCGGGCTTGCCCCAATCCGTCCTCGACTCTCGGGCTTGCCCCGATCCGTCGGAAATCATCGTCATCGGCCTTCGCCGGCAAACATCGTCATCGGCTCTCAAGCCGGCACTGTCGACCCATAGTCCGACAGTCATCGACTTTCGTCGGCGAACACGTAAAGCACAAATAATTACATTATTAGACAAAGTAATATAGACTATCTACGCATGTAACATCACCTATAGTATAGTGAGAAGACTCGCCTGATCCATCGAGCCGATAACACTCCACGCTTGCCCTCAAGAATAATACGACTCCCTAAATTAACGATAAATACGTCTTAGCAAATCCTGAACCCTAGACAAGGTAAACACCTAAAACCGGCACCCCGAATTCTCCCAAGTTTGACCAAGGTCAAACTTGGTCAAAAGTCAACGGTCAACAACCATATAGCGCCGCTACCCAAGTTTCAGATCGGGGCCATCGCGCTTGATAGTTACACGAAAGTATAAGCCCAATAAACTTATTTAATTTAGGCATTTTATATAAATTCTAACCCATTAGTCAAATGAAATATTTTTCCTATATAAGAACATTATTTTCATGCTTGGTTGTATGCATTTTCTTCTCTTATCTTTTTGTTATTGTTGTCTAAATTCAAGAAGATGGAGAAAAAATGTGCAAGATAAATGTGGGTATAACTATCAAAAATTTAAAATGCTAGAATCTATTTTAGTTATTTTTTGGTTCAATTTGTATTAACTTCTTTTTTTCCTTCTACTTTTTTTAGATTTCAAGAAAACATTTATGTTGTATATTTAGATCAATGAGAAATTTATTCTTTTTCAATTTATTTGTTACAATATGTTGAAGATGTATGTTCTTATTTTGTAATATTTTATATGGTTGTTTGATTGGGTTCTGTCGTCGGTTATGTAACCAATATATTCCTGCATTTTCTTTTCTTGTATTTTTGTTATTGTTGTCTAAATTCAAGAAGATGAGAAAAATGTGTAAGATAAAGGCGAGTATGACTATCAAAATTTTAAAATGCTAGAAGATATTTTAGTTATTTTTTGGTTCAATTTGTATTCACTTCTTTTTTCCTTCTTCTTTCTTTAGATTTCAAGAAAACATTTATGTTGTATATTTAGATCAAATAGAAATTTATTTTTTTTCAATTTATTTGTTACAATATGTTGAAGATGTATGTTCTTATTTTGTAATATCCTATATGATTGTTTGATTGAGTTTCGTCGTCGGTTATGTAACTAATATAATTACAACATGAAAAGATGTCAAATTTCAATATAATATAAAGGAATTATTGGAAAATAAAAATAGATTGTAATTTTCAAATCATCATTAATAGTTTGTGGTTTTTTCTATTATATTCTAAGCATTTATTGATAATGATACATCTCATATATATATATATATATATATATATATATATATATATATATATATATATATATATATATATATATATATATATATATATATATATATATATATATATATATATATATATATATATATATGTTAATGATAACTTTCATTAGACAATGAAATAGGCAAATTAACTACAATGTCAAAAATCATATACCATAAAAAACACAAATATAAGAGCTTAAGCTCAAAAAATAGCATGCAACAATATAAAAAGTGAATGTATACATACAACAACCTACAATCATGAATTTGTAACAACTAGAGAATAACTTATTTGTATTTCTCAAGTATTTTGATTCATAAAAAAAATTCAAAGTCTCCATGAATCGGTTAATGTAAATCAATAAACAGATACATGTACACTTATAAATATTATAGTTAAGTTTATAGTAATGAGTTTGTAGGTTTTTTTCTTAATCTATTAGTTTTATGTTTTTTAAAATTGATATGATATTTTTAGCTGTTTATTTATTATAACTACTAATAAATAAAAAACAAACACATTTCTTACCATGAAATACATTAAACATCTACAAATTCCTTATTGTCAAATAACTTCTCACACACTCATTCGCTAATCATATTCTAGAACACATTGTTTGAAACTTTGCTTTGAAACAAATATACAAAAATAAGTTATACGGAAAAATTCAAAAAATATAGAACTAACATATTATTAGCTTTATTTGCGTTAGAAATAGTTCAATATTAATGTTCAAATATAATATAATACTACATATTAGACTATCCCCATTCACAACCAAATCCAACTCAACTATTCATTAAAAAACTAATTTCTCTCTCTTCCACCTACACAACCCAATTAAACTCAAATTTTCACTCTCATTAACAACCCAACCCAAATCAATTTTTATTACATAAAATTAATTTATGATTCTTTTTTTATTCTAATAAAAATTATTTAAAAAAATCGAAAAAAATAATTTACTTATTTAAGATATAAAATTATTTAAAACTACTTAAAAATATATATCAAAATATATTATTTTCATTAAACATACTTAATAAAATAGATAAATAAAGTTACAATGTAACTTTGACATATAAAATTACAGATATAGAATGCGCAATGTACATATTATTCATGACTGCCAAATTTTTGCCATATATGCTCAATCAAATCGTTTTTTTAGAGTGATATGAGCTTCTCTATTACGAAGTTGTTCCCTATTAATCATATAACTAGATAGGCTTGCAATTCGTTCAGTAGAGTATTCAAAAGTCTGTTCATAATCTTGAGTAGAGTTGCTTCATTGCTGGTTTGTAGGTATGTCATTTAGAAATTCAGATGGATCATAATAGTGAAGGTATGTGTCACGTTCATCCTCAACGATCATATTATGAAGAATGATACACACAATCATAATTTTCCCCATTATATCCTTGTCCCACAGTAGGCATGGACGTCGAAGAAATGCAAAACGAGCTTGTAAAACTCCAAATGCTCGTTTGACATCTTTTCTAGCTGCTTCTTAATGTTCAGCGAACAACTTGTGTTTTCGAATTTGTGGAGCAGTTATTGACTTGACAAAGGCAGTGTGACATCCGCCTAAAATGGATTCGGGTCAACCCAACCCAATTGGGAAATTTAATAAACCCTACTCAAGATTTACTTGACGTTAATAGGATCAAAACCTATACAATACGATATAAATTGACGTTAATAGCAAAATAGCATAGTATAACGTTATAACTATAATCAAATTAAATTATGATACCATATTAAAATCAAATCAAAGTATGATACTCTAATTAAATTAAAAGAGTCAAACTTGAATACTATAATTAAACTTCAAATCAAAGTAGATTGTTATAATCAAATAATAACCTATTTTTTTTATAAAACTCTATTTTTATAAACTCTACATTAAATTTTATAAAATTCTTATATTAATTAGTGTATTACATAGAGATGCTTGTACTAGTGGAAAATTATGAAGACCACCTAAAGTCAAAAGTTATTCCCATGGTCTCCCACTCACACCTCTCATCATCTTTCCTTTCATTTTTCTCCCCACACATTATTCTCATCACCACTCAAACCCTCTCTATCCTTTCTCTTCCTCTCAATCTCGAAATTCATCTAAGAAATATCAATTTTCCAGCCAAGAACAAGCTCTCATACTCAAATCTTCATCCCTATTGAAGCATTCATCAAGGTATGTTGTTAAAAGTTCCAAATTCATACATGAAACAAATTAAATCCACCAAAATATCTAAAACTCATTTTATGCATAAACCTGATTTTTCTAAAGATCCTATCAATAAAATAAGAAGTTCTGGAAATTTTCAGAAAATAACTTATATTTATTGAATTACTATAATTATTGCACTAAAATAAGGCAATAATTCACATAAAATACTTTTTGCAGTCAATAAATTCTGGGAATATTTTAGAACAACCCATATATTGAGTAAAGTGGATTTATAAAGTTTCATGCATTTATATTACTGTTTGATGCTTATTTTGTATTTTATTTTGTTGTAGATAAATAAATTGCAAAATATAGTTATGTATGTTAAAAACTAGATTTTATATTTTTCGAACCTTATTCACATATTAAAGACTCCATGACTAAATTTACAGATTTTTGTAAGAATGTTTTCTTATTTTTCCTGATTTAATGTTTATTTAATGGTTTAAACTGAGAATAAATAGCTACACATGTCCAAAAATTATAACACCTTATCAGAATATCATATATAACATGGTAATCATAAATAAAAAGTCTAATTAATTTCTCTTAATATTTTCCTAATATTTATGATTTTATTGATTAGTTAATAATGAAAAACATAAGAAATACTTCCCATAGTCCAAAATATCCAACATATTTACAGTAGGCTCAATATATTGTTAGAAAACTATGGTTAATTTTCCAGAATTTTTGGGAATCATTTATTATTTTTCCCGAATTTTGTTGTGGTTTAATTATTAAAATACTAAATAAATACTAAAGCACTTAAGAAAAATATGAAAATTTTACAGTAATTACTATTTTATGAAATAATTATTTTCGGATAATTTCAGAATGTTTCATTACTGTTTAGTATTTAAAACCATTTTCCTAAATATCTAAGCATGTAAAAATGCCTTTTTAATGATTATTTCATATAAATAATTGTTTATAATATATAAAATCTGTAAATACTTATAATTTGACAAGTTATTATTTTAATAAGAAATTATTAAAATCTTGCCTAAAGTGAAAATATAAATTAATTAAGCAAAGTAATTAATTCAATTTAAAATTCATCTAACCTATGAATACATTAATATTCAAAACAAAATTTGATTATTGTTAATTCATCTAATATAAGAATATGTGTCTAATTATTTTTATTAATACTCCATTCCCGTTTAGTAGTTCCTAAACCAAAACTATTAATTATAATAGGTTCCACGTCGTTTTGACCCGAGCCGTCTATCGTACAACACGCGTATTCCGTTTGGACTAATGTGAGTAATCTACCCCATATTTTATAATTTTCAATACTTTTGGGGTGTATCATGTGGTTCTAATATGTTTTCAACTTCATTTTATTATTTTATCACAATTGATATATTGTTGGGACATTTATACTTGAATCATTATTTGTATAATTATTGTTTGTTTACGCTACATGTACTTGTAGTGCATTATCATTTTAGTCTAATCTCCATGACTATGCCCGTATTCTTGAGGTACGTTATGGACAATAATAGCGCTATTGGGTTGACCACCCCGCCTTGGGACGCTAAGGTGATTGATCGCACGTGGTTGTGTGTGTATGATGATTAGATGCTCCATCCTATATATACATATATATATGTATATATAGGGTGAGGACTTATTGTTGTTGTTATCATTTGTTAATCAATTTTTGATTTATAAACTGTTATCTCAATAACAGTTGCTTGCCAACCTCAAAAGAAAACAAATTTCAAATTATTCAAACTCACAATTTTCTTTAATAAAACTAGATTACTCACCAACTCTCGTAGTTGACCTGTTTTTACCCATGATGCAGATTTGAAGAATGAAGTTGATGAAAAGTAGGGTGTACCTTAGAAACCCACAAGACTATTTAAATTTGATGTAATAAATGTTATTGTATTTTGATTTGTATTTGTATGTTGTGGATCTTGTTTGCATACTTAGTACTTAATTGAATCTAATCATATTATAACATAGTTGTCATGAGACTTTGAACAATATATCACGCCTTGATCGATTCCGCCAAGGATCGGGGTGTGACAGATTGGTATCAGAGCCCTTGACTATAGGGAATTAGGTTAATTGCCTTGACCTAGTCTATAGCCTCTAGGGTCCTCTCGTATGCTAGTCTATAAAATGCACACACAACTGCATGCAATTCGCACTTAGAAAATCCTTGGAATACCTTTGTGTGCTAATTGCTCCCTTATGTGCTTACGTATTATTCCCGACACTTATATGTGCGCATACACTTGTGAATTTTCTCCTCTTTCTCTTAAAATCACACACATACTCAAATGGTTTCAAAATAAAAATTTATATACATATATATTCCTTAGAGCTCATAGGAAATTAAAAGTCATCCACTCTAGTTGGGTAGGATCGAAGTAATGGACGCGTAGTAACTGGAAGGGGGAGGTGCCGGTAGCCCAAAAGTCCTGACTAGGTAAGCATTCGTATACATCCCAATCAACCGAGGGACCAGTTTGCTTACCTGGGGACCAAAGGCGAGAGTTCCCAAACCTATAGGCCAAAGCGCGTCATTCACATTACTTTTGAGCCATCAAAATACCCGACCTTATCAAACGTATCCGAAAGGATACACTCCAAAATGGCCAACTCATTGGACTATTAAGTTCCCTAATGGGCCTTGAAGTGGGAAAAACATGTGAAAACTTAGTATTGTGGGGGCCCACGCAATTGCTACATGCTTCACATTTAGTACCCATGGAAAGCCCAAAAGGTGCCCAACACTCCTAACCATGGCCCAACAAGTGTTTTACAATCATTTTACCCAACAATGTCTACAAACTTAATTTCCATAATCAATTTACAAATAACTCACAAGTCCATATGCGTGTTTCTCATAGATGGCATTACGACCCCCATACGCTGCTCGTAACAACCGAAGGCTAGCCGCCCTTATCGCTAAGGAGGTAGCGAATGTCATCCCAACAATTGCAACCCATCTTCAAACTCTTCAGCCGCAAGCTCCAGCAACCACTCATCGTTGCTCGTTTAAGCATTTTCGTAGCTGTAATCCGCCTTACTTCAAAGGCATAGATGGTGCCACCGCACTCCTCACATGGATCGAAGAAATGGAGAGTACTTTCATCCACAGCGAGTGCCCTGAGGACCTGATGGTCCGTCATGCTACAGGGTGCCTCCAAGGTCATGCTCTCTCATGGTGGAACCTAGAAAAACGGGCAAAAGGAGAGGGTGTTGCCTTGGGAATGACCTGGTCAAAACTAAAGGAACGCATGATAGAAAAGTTCTGCCCGGACAGCGAATTGCAAACTCTCGAGGAGGAATTCTGGAATCTGAAACAGGTGGGAGGAGACAACGCGACCTACACTAATAGATTCTATGATCTTTCAAGACTCCTACCTCACATGGTTCAACCTATGAAAACTGCAATACGTCGCTACATCAAAGGGTTACCGCGCCAGATCCGTGATTCGGTGACCAGCAGCAGGCCATCTACTCTGGAATCCGCTATTGAAATAGCAGGTCAACTCAACGAGGATAATATGAACGATGGTGTCCTCCCACGCAAAGGTTCAAAGATGACAACTGAAAAGCCGACCCCTGAGACTCCCCTAATTGTCAAGTCCGAGTCCTCACACCGACACGACAAAAAGAAGCGGAAAAGCCATCACCACAACCATGCTGTTATTACCCCTGCTGCTCCTATCACCCAAGTCACCCAACCAAACAAAAAGCCGTATACCGGACCTCACCCCCTCTATAACCATTGTAACTATCACCATATGTCCACCAGCCCGTGTCGCCTTTGTACGACTTGTGGTCGCTATGGCCACTTGGCGGACACATGCCGTGCACCAAAAACTCAGCGACCATTCGCTCTACCCTCAAATCAGCAAACACAAACCCGGTATCCAACTGGAACATGCTTCAACTGTGGTGACCCCACCCATTTCAGAAACGCGTGTCCTAGGCTTGTCAATATCATTAACACTCAAGCCCAGGCAAATCCAACAATGCAGGTTCCAGCTCCCAAAGGCCGAGCATTTGTCATTACCGCAACCCAAGCACAGACCGATAACAAGGTCGTAAATGGTACGTTTCTCATAAATGACTGCTACGCATCAGTACTTTTTGATTCAGGTGCCGATAAAAGTTTCGTGTCTTTGGAATTTGAATCCATACTTCACACACCTCGCACGATACTTGATGAACACTTTACCGTAGAAGTCGCCAATGGAAAATACATTCCACTCAATGCAGTCATCCAAGATTGCACTTTCGATTTTTGCGGTTATAAATTTTCCGTCAATTTAGTTCCTATGGAACTTGGTAGCTTCGACATCATCGTGAGAATGGATTGGCTATCCCAAAACCATGCTGAAATAGTATGTTTCGAGAAGTTCATTCGTATTCCTCTTGCCGACGGTCAAAGTCTTCGTATTTATGGCGAGACTCGTTCGAAAAAGCTTAGTCTTATGTCATGTACTCAAGCTCGATCATATATACGTAAAGAATACATGGCTTTCTTAGCCCATGTGGTGGAAACAAAGGTCACAGAAAAGAAGATAGAAGATATTCTGATTGTACGAGACTTTCCCGACATCTTTCCCGATGACGTATCTGGACTCCCTCCAGTACGTGAGCTAGAGTTCCGCATCGATCTCGTTCCTGAAGCTGCTCCCATAGCCAAGTCTCCATATCGGTTGGCTCCAACCGAGATGCAAGAATTGGCAAGTCAGCTCCAAGAATTAACCGATAAGGGATTTATCCGCCCTAGTACTTCACCCTGGGGAGCCCCGGTTCTCTTCATCAAAAAGAAAGATGGTTCGTTTTGTATGTGTATCGATTATCGGGAGTTAAATAAATTGACCATCAAGAACCGATATCCGTTACCTCGGATCGACGACCTTTTTGATCAGCTTCAAGGAGCTTCATGTTTCTCAAAAATCGACCTTCGCTCGGGTTATCACCAACTTCGAGTACGGGAAGAAGACATCCCCAAAACCGCTTTCCGAACCCGCTATGGCCATTACGAGTTCACCGTTATGCCTTTTGGCCTAACGAATGCCCCTGCCGCATTCATGTACTTGATGAATCGGGTATTTAAACCTTATCTCGACCGTTTTGTTATCGTCTTTATTGATGACATCCTCATTTACTCCAAGACAAAGGCAGAGCATGAAAGACACCTTCGCCTAACTCTCCAAACGTTGCAAGGAAATTGGCTCTATGCCAAGTTTTCGAAATGCGAGTTTTGGTTAAAGGAGGTACAATTCCTCGGTCATATTGTAAGTGACAAGGGTATTTTAGTTGATCCCGCAAAAGTTGAAGCAGTCAAGAATTGGAAAGCCCCACGTACCCCCAAGGAAATTCGGTCATTCCTCGATTTAGCGGGATATTACCGGCGTTTCATTTCAAATTTCTCAAAGATCGCTTTACCGCTTACTTCGCTCACTTGCAAGGGTACGCCATTTGATTGGGGACCCAAGCAGGAATACGCTTTCCAAACTCTTAAACAAAGATTGTGTGACGCTCCAATTCTTACACTCCCTGAAGGATCCGAAGATTTCGTGGTATACTGCGATGCCTCCAATCTCGGTCTAGGTTGTGTTTTGATGCAAAGGGGAAAGGTTATAGCTTACGCATCGCGACAACTCAAAATCCATGAAAGGAATTATACGACTCATGATTTGGAGCTCGGTGCCGTGGTTTTCGCTCTTAAAATTTGGAGGCATTACCTTTACGGCACTAAATGCGTAATTTTCACCGACCATAAGAGCTTGCAACATATTCTTAATCAAACGGAACTCAATATGAGGCAAACACGATGGGTCGAACTCCTAAATGATTACGAGTGTGAAATACGCTATCATCCGGGAAAGGCGAACGTCGTAGCCGACGCGTTAAGTCGAAAAGAACATGCCAAAGCATTTCATTTAATATGTTCTCCTATCTTGTCCAATCTCAGCGACCGAATTCGAGGAGCCCAACACTCGGCAATTACCGAAAATGACATGCCCACGGGAATTGATGGGGAGTTGGAATCTAAGTCTGATGGTATTTTCTATTATCAAGATCGCATCTGGATCCCAGATCGCGACAATCTTCGTACATTCCTGATGGAAGAAATCCATAAAACTCGATATTCCATTCATCCGGGCTCTGACAAGATGTATCATGGCTTGAGAACCAATTATTGGTGGTCGGGAATGAAAAAGGATATTGCTTTATTCGTAGCCAAATGTCTTACATGTTCCAGGGTCAAAGCAGAACATCAACGACCCTCTGGACTATTGGTCCAACCGGAAATCCCCGAGTGGAAATGGGAAGCGATCACCATGGATTTCGTAACCAAACTTCCCCGTACCACAAAGGGACATGACAGCATTTGGGTAATCGTTGACCGTTTGACTAAATCTGCTCACTTCCTTCCCATCCGTGAACATTTCAAGGTCGAACAACTTGCTCGGATTTACATCGATGAGATAGTTAGTCGGCATGGCATCCCTCTCAGCATCATTTCAGATCGTGATGGGAGATTTCTCTCTCGGTTCTGGCAATCACTTCAAGAAGCCATGGGAACCCGCCTCGATCTCAGTACCGCCTATCATCCTCAGACCGATGGTCAATCTGAGAGGACAATTCAAACACTCGAAGATATGTTGAGGGCGTGTGTCTTAGATTTCGGAGGAAACTGGGAGTCTCATTTACCGTTGGTGGAATTCTCCTATAATAACAGTTATCATTCTAGCATCGGGATGCCACCATTTGAGGCATTGTATGGCCGTAAATGCCGATCTCCTATTTGCTGGCATGAAATTGGCGAGTCCCACGTAATTCGCGCAACAGTGGATTCTCCAATCGTTGGTCCTGAGCTTATCCAGGAAACAACCGACAAAATCACTCAGATTCGCAATAACCTTCTCACAGCTCGTAGCCGACAAAAGAGTTACGCCGACAAGCGACGCAAACCGCTTGAATTTACCGTGGGTGACATGGTCATGTTAAAAGTGTCTCCATGGAAAGGTGTGGTTCGATTTGGACGCAAGGGTAAATTGGCACCCCGCTACGTAGGGCCGTTTAAGATCCTGAAAAGGATCGGACCAGTAGCCTACGAGTTGGATCTACCAATAGAGCTTAATAAAGTTCACCCAGTATTTCATATAGCCAACCTCAAGAAGTGTTTAGCAGACGAGAACCTTCATGTTCCTCTCGAGGATATCCAAATCGACGAGACAATGCAATTTATCGAGAAACCCTTGGAAATTGCCGACCGAAAGGAAAAGCAACTCAAAAGAAGTCGCATTCCCCTGGTCAAGGTCAGGTGGCAGTCAGCACGTGGACCTGAGTATACATAGGAGCGTGAGGATCAAATGCGTACCAAATACCCACAACTTTTCTCTTAAGGTACTCTCTTCTTAAATTTCGGGACGAAATTTCCTAAAGTAGGGGAGACTGTGACATCCGCCTAAAATGGATTCGGGTCAACCCAACCCAATTGGGAAATTTAATAAACCCTACTCAAGATTTACTTGACGTTAATAGGATCAAAACCTATACAATACGATATAAATTGACGTTAATAGCAAAATAGCATAGTATAACGTTATAACTATAATCAAATTAAATTATGATACCATATTAAAATCAAATCAAAGTATGATACTCTAATTAAATTAAAAGAGTCAAACTTGAATACTATAATTAAACTTCAAATCAAAGTAGATTGTTATAATCAAATAATAACCTATTTTTTTTTATAAAACTCTATTTTTATAAACTCTACATTAAATTTTATAAAATTCTTATATTAATTACTGTATTACATAGAGATGCTTGTACTAGTGGGAAATTATGAAGACCACCTAAAGTCAAAAGTTATTCCCATGGTCTCCCACTCACACCTCTCATCATCTTTCCTTTCATTTTTCTCCCCACACATTATTCTCATCACCACTCAAACCCTCTCTATCCTTTCTCTTCCTCTCAATCTCGAAATTCATCTAAGAAATATCAATTTTCCAGCCAAGAACAAGCTCTCATACTCAAATCTTCATCCCTATTGAAGCATTCATCAATGTATGTTGTTAAAAGTTCCAAATTCATACATGAAACAAATTAAATCCACCAAAATATCTAAAACTCATTTTATGCATAAACCTGATTTTTCTAAAGATCCTATCAATAAAATAAGAAGTTCTGGAAATTTTCAGAAAATAACTTATTTTTATTGAATTGCTATAATTATTGCACTAAAATAAGGCAATAATTCACATAAAATACTTTTTGCAGTCAATAAATTCTGGGAATATTTTAGAACAACCCATATATTGAGTAAAGTGGATTTATAAAGTTTCATGCATTTATATTACTGTTTGATGCTTATTTGGTATTTTATTTTGTTGTAGATAAATAATGTGCAAAATATAGTTATGTATGTTAAAAACTAGATTTTATATTTTTAGAACCTTATTCACATACTAAAGACTCCATGACTAAATTTACAGATTTTTGTAAGAATGTTTTCTTATTTTTCCTGATTTAATGTTTATTTAATGGTTTAAATTGATAATAAATAGCTACACATGTCCAAAAATTATAACACCTTATCAGAATATCATATATAACATGGTAATCATAAATAAAAAGTCTAATTAATTTCTCTTAATATTTTCCTAATATTTATGATTTTATTGATTAGTTAATAATGAAAAACATAAGAAATACTTCCCATAGTCCAAAATATCCAACATATTTACAGTAGGCTCAATATATTGTTAGAAAACTATGGTTAATTTTCCAGAATTTTTGGGAATCATTTATTATTTTTCTCGAATTTTGTTGTGGTTTAATTATTAAAATCCTAAATAAATACTAAAGCACTTAAGAAAAATATGAAAATTTTACAGTAATTACTATTTTATGACATAATTATTTTCTGATAATTTCAGAATGTTTCATTACTGTTTAGTATTTAAAACCATTTTCCTAAATATCTAAGCATGTAAAAATGCCTTTTTAATGATTATTTCATATAAATAATTGTTTATAATATATAAAATCTGTAAATACTTATAATTTGACAAGTTATTATTTTAATAAGAAATTATTAAAATCTTGCCTAAAGTGAAAATATAAATTAATTAAGCAAAGTAATTAATTCAATTTAAAATTCATCTAACCTATGAATACATTAATATTCAAAACAAAATTTGATTATTGTTAATTCATCTAATATAAGAATATGTGTCTAATTATTTTTATTAATACTCCATTCCCGTTTAGTAGTTCCTAAACCAAAACTATTAATTATAATAGGTTCCACGTCGTTTTGACCCGAGCCGTCTATCGTACAACACGCGTATTCCGTTTGGACTAATGTGAGTAATCTACCCCATATTTTATAATTTTCAATACTTTTGGGGTGTATCATGTGGTTCTAATATGTTTTCAACTTCATTTTATTATTTTATCACAATTGATATATTGTTGGGACATTTATACTTGAATCATTATTTGTATAATTATTGTTTGTTTACGCTACATGTACTTGTAGTGCATTATCATTTTAGTCTAATCTCTATGACTATGCCCGTATTCTTGAGGTACGTTATGGACAATAATAGCGCTATTGGGTTGACCACCCCGCCTTGGGACGCTAAGGTGATTGATCGCACGTGGTTGTGTGTGTATGATGATTAGATGCTCCATCCTATATATACATATATATGTATATATAGGGTGAGGACTTATTGTTGTTGTTATCATTTGTTAATCAATTTTTGATTTATAAACTGTTATCTCAATAACAGTTGCTTGCCAACCTCAAAAGAAAACAAATTTCAAATTATTCAAACTCACAATTTTCTTTAATAAAACTAGATTACTCACCAACTCTCGTAGTTGACCTGTTTTTACCCATGATGCAGATTTGAAGAATGAAGTTGATGAAAAGTAGGGTGTACCTTAGAAACCCACAAGACTATTTAAATTTGATGTAATAAATGTTATTGTATTTTGATTTGTATTTGTATGTTGTGGATCTTGTTTGCATACTTAGTACTTAATTGAATCTAATCATATTATAACATAGTTGTCATGAGACTTTGAACAATATATCACGCCTTGATCGATTCCGCCAAGGATCGGGGTGTGACAGGCAGCGCATGAAGGATATATGCCATCAGTAAGATAATATGTCATATTACTTTCCCAACGATTCACGACATAACTCACATTTGGTGCTCGGCCTGCCAAGACATCACTAAAAATAGGAGATCGATGAAGTACATTAATATCATTGCACGAACCTGGTGTTCCGAAGAATGCGTGCCATATCACAAGTCATATGATGCAACATGTAACGACCCAAAATCTTGAATTTATATTCGAGATAACGCTTAAGGTAAAGACCAAAAATTTTGAAAGTTGTAAAATGATGTAGCGGGAAATGCAGTAAAATAATAATAAAAAGTTATAAAATATTAGTTTATGTGAAGTTTGGGTTTGTAATGTGTGAATAGTGAAATTTAGCCAAAAAGGGCAAATAAGTCTTTTGCCATGTTTCGGACCTTAGTATAAAATATTTTGTGTTTGGGGTAAAATTGTGAGAAGTAGAAGTTGGTGTAATAAAAGTTGGGTTCTAGTGTTAAAAATATGAAGAATGGAAGTCCAGGGAGCTGAAATGTCATTAAGCCAAAGTTGGAAAAATATATAAATGAGAAATTATGTCATAATCATCATAAAATTAGAGAGAACTTCTGGGAATTCTCTGGAAGAACCGAGAGCACGGGTTCAAGAAGAAGAGTAAGAAATTGAAGCGGGAATTGAAGATTTATACTTGGAATTAGTGATTCCAAGCTTCTAAGGTAAGAGTTTTTATGAATCAATGATCAATTCTTCAAGTTTAGTTGGATGATCTTCAAATTCAACTTCTGATTTTTATGGATGAAGTTAATCCAATGAATCCATACACTTAAGCTAGCTCAAATCAACACAAGAAACGAATTTCTAACCAAAAATTGTGGTTGAATCATGGTTTTGACTCTTAGCTCAAGAACCCTAGAATTTGGGGGTTTATGATCAAGTTTGATTTTCGGATGGAAATTTGTTCTATGTTGTATAATTCGTAGAAAAATCATACGCTGTCCAAATCAGGCGATTCCAGTGCCCATGGTTTTGTCTCGATGTATTTTTCAGTTTATCAGTTGGGGTTCAGACCTCATTCAGTCGTTTTCCAGGGTTTTGAACCCGATTTCCCTGAGTATGATTTCTGTATCCAGTTGTGTTGTGAAATTCTTGTAAAATCGTGTGTTCACTGGATTGTTCTGAAATTTTGTGTGGAGAAGAACCTTTTCATGAGCCATACTCGACCAAAAGGGAATGACTCAGTTCATTGTTTTGGATTGGACTTTGGTATGTGCAATCCGACCTCCACAGATTGGTTGCTGCACACCTAGGTCAACTTGTGGAATTTTTAATTCCCAAATGGTTCATAGTTTAGGTCTGACAATTTTAGGGAAAGTCCACCCTCATGTCTAATGTGTTCCATCCAGAGGGCTTGATCCATTTCCATTAGGAAGTTGGGGTTCCAATGCCTTCTCTTTGACTGAACCAGAATTTTCGCTGTGCACATTGTCCTTGTTGCACGATTTTTAATTCTCAGTTGGCTTATGCTTTGAGTTTGATTCTTGGATGAGAGCTTTATCTTCATGTCTAGTGTAACTCATCCAAAAGGCTTGACTTATTTCCTTTCAGAAGTCAGGTTGTTGGACAAATCTTGTCAACCTATGCTGAGTTGTGACAGAAATGTTGCTGCTCATTTCCTTCATATTGTATGATTTTTAATTCTTAATTGGTTTGTTTTTTGGGTCTGAATTTCGGAGGGTAGTCTCTTGGTTATATCTAGTATGCCTATTTAAGAGGGTTTTCCTTGATTCCATTCCCAAGTGGAATGTAATTGGTGATTCCTCCACTAATCCAGATTTGTGACAGATTGCACTTTCAATCTTGTTACTTATTTTCTAAGGTCTTAGAGTGTGATTCAAGTCTCGGTACCTTCTCGAGACTTGTCATGTATTGTGTCTACTTTTCAGAATGTTTGAGTTTGTGTCATTCGGGTTTCTGAGTTGGAAGTTATGGTCAATTCTTTGACCATGCGTCTTAGATATCAAAATCTAAAAATGAGTAAATAATGTGATATTAATCTGTTACGATGTAGATTAAGAGGTCTTTAATTGTTACTAAGGCCTGGCTTGTATTAACTAGAATGTTAAATGAACTCCTTAGGTATTAATGAGTAAAGTTGAAGGAAAGGAAAACACAACGGGAAGAAGTGATTCTAGTTAGACTTCTCTAACTAGACAATGTGAGTACATGCAGTATTTTTACCCATTTTGGGGTACATGGCAAGTAAGTATATCAAGATTTCTTATAAAATTTCTATATGTGAAGTTATATGCAAGAGTATGAGTTCTAACTTGTTTGTGAAAGTTTAATGCTATATTTGAAGTATGTTTTTGGCATATGAGTCAATTATATGAAAGTATGTTTGGAATATAAGTCATATATATTTCTAAGTATGAAAAATGTTTGGATAATATATTTTGGTTATAAACCAAATATGTTTAAAGTATGAGTACGCATATAGCCACAAGATGTTTGGAAAGTATGTTTTGTTTATAAATTATTATGTTTTCAAGTATGAATGAACATATAGCCATAAAATGTTGGAAAGTATGGTTTGACATAAAGCCTAGAATGTTATAAAGACGTGTTTAAAATACATGATTTATATGAGATGAAAGTTATAAATTGGCATTTAGCCATAAAGACAGAAAGTGATGAAGTTTGGCATTTAGCCACTATATATGTAAGTAATGTTCAAGTAAGCAAAAAGTATTTTATATGACTGGTATTTGTAGCAAGCAATGTTAGTAAGGGAACCATGCCGTGTTCCACCTACCCGGGTTAGGTATGGAGTCTACTGGGGAAAAAGCCCCATCGCGAAGTAGATTTCCTAAGCAACTTCTACTGGTGAGGATTGATCTGTTCTTTCTAGCTGTAGAGACTTGGGGTATCACTTATGGTGATTAAAGCCCTAAGTATAAAAATGCAGCAAGTTTATAATACCAGTCAAAGAAAGTAAGAAAGATGCTATTTTTGCAAAGTATATTATGAAATGATTTTGAAAAGTAAAGAGTTATAGTATGTTATTACTATATAGTTTTGACAAATGTGTATGTTATGAATTTTATTAAAAGGTTGGAAAAAGAAGTTAAATGTTTGAGTCTAAAACTCATGTAACTCACGAGACATTATTGTCTTACGTATTCTATGTTTTGTCATGTATTCCAGGTTAAAATGCTATGCTATAATTGGATGAAGTTTAGCTGGAGTGGAGCTTGAGTTAGCTCCTACCAGTCAAAGAAAGTAAGAAAGATGCTATTTTTGCAAAGTATATTATGAAATGATTTTGAAAAGTAAAGAGTTATAGTATGTTATTACTATATAGTTTTGACAAATGTGTATGTTATGAATTTTATTAAAAGGTTGGAAAAAGAAGTTAAATGTTTGAGTCTAAAACTCATGTAACTCACGAGACATTATTGTCTTACGTATTCTATGTTTTGTCATGTATTCCAGGTTAAAATGCTATGCTATAATTGGATGAAGTTTAGCTGGAGTGGAGCTTGAGTTAGCTCCTATCTTGGACTCAAGGTTTAATCCTTTCTTGCTTACTATGGTTAGTTTTGGTATGGATTTGTAACACCCACTGTTTTTTTAAACATGCAAATTATCGGTTTTTGATAAACCGTATTTTTGTATTCATGTATTTATACGAAAAATCATAGTATTTGCAAACAGTAGAAATGAGGTGTCACACAACAGCTTCCAAAATGATTGTTGGTTTGCCACTTCTACCTGCATATTGCTTAGCCCAAGGGGTGGGACAATTTTTCCATTCCCAATGCATGCAGTCAATGCTTCCTATCATACCTGGAAATCCACGTTCTTCCCGACATAGAGTAGTCTTGCCAAATCATCTTGGTTTGGCCTTCTAAGGTACTCTTCACCAAAGCATGAAATGACACCTTCTACGAAATTTTTAAGAGCATCCCTTGTTACAGTTTCACTCATTCTCAAATATTCATCTTGTGCATCTGCTGATGTACCATACGCCAACACACGCATAGCTCCGGTACATTTCTGCAATGGTGAAAGACCTTGTCTACCTGTGGCATCACGTCTTTGTTGAAAATATCTATCATTTGTTGTAACACTGGACATTATACGGAGGAATAGTGGTTTCCGCATTCGAAATCTACGTCAGAAGATTACCTCATCATATGTTGGGTTGTCGACAAAGTAGTCTTCCATCAAACGTGTCTCACCCTGCTCACGTTGTCGATCACGATACCTTCTTCTTGCTCTAGGCGGATAATCTCCTATGATCATGTTCGACATGCTTATGAGTAATTCAGTAACGATGACATCAAGTTGTCGATTTTGCTGAACAACTCGTGCTGCCCGTTCATCATATTCATTCAAATTAGTTGAATCAGAACCCAATTGTGAGTTTTCATTATTAGACATTTCTATAGAGATTGGAAATGAAGAGTAAGTGTTTGATATGAAAATATGTTCACGGTAAATTCTATTTATACAATAAAAGTAATGATTTTTTGTAAATTTTGATAAAGATAACGAGAATGTTTATTATCTTTTGAAATCCACCTATCCAATAACATATTGACACATGGAGATAATGTTTATAAGAAAAAATAATGATATCATATTTTAATAAATAATAAACCTGACAACTGTGCTATCAATAAAGAAAATATTAGTGATTATGACAGCTGAATGTGTAATAAAGGAAATATCATAGATAGATAATAAAATTACTTAATTAAATATCTTACAAATACATGAAATACAAAGATAGATAATAAAATATCTTACAAATACATGAAATTCAAAGTACATGATGAAATATCTTACAAATGAATTAAAATCATATTGAAAAAAATACACCATACGTTGAATTGTGTTTAGTTTCCATAAAATTTCGCCATTAGAAAACCTTTCATGTTTTCTTCTTCGGTCAACAAGTGTTCCTTTTGTAACAATGTGTTAAGATGCACAAGTTGCATATTCATTAGCTCTCTATCAGTGATTGTTTTTTCTCTTTGTTGATCCACGTCGAGTTTTTTTTTTTCATCACTTCAACTTCAGTATCTCTAGTAAGCCTCATTGCATAAAGTTCTGCAGCAATTTCATTAGAAACCTTACCTTTTCCTTTTCTTTTAGCCTCATCTCTACCTGTTGGGCGTTGAATTGATGTATCACCACTAGTTGGCGTCTCCGGGTTGGAGTAGTCCCCTTTTTCTGTAGTCCTTGATCTTTTGGTGCTACCGCCACTTTCTTTATTACCCATCTCACATGCAGGATGTGAACGTGTTGTCTCACGATCTTTCTGTAACGCCCACTTCGGGTGTTTACACATAACTTCCTTGAAAACAACAAAGTCGTTAAATCTGTTGTTCCCATTTGCCTCGTAAATTTTATGTGCTTCATTCTCAATATCTTTCTGGCTCATCCCATTTCTTTTTCGACGATATGCTTCCTCGTAGGCACCAACCCACTTTTGGGCATTTTCGCTCAGTCGTTTACAATGACCTCTCATAGAATTTTTATTCCTGTTACCAATCTTTCCTGGGTTTTCTGCCTGAGCTTCAGCATACAGTTCCTTTACTCATGCCCACAATGATGTTTTTTTTCTGATTTTTGCCACGACTGCTATTTCTACTAGCAATACACCAAGCAGACATTAAAGCGATATCTTCAGCAACATCCCATTTATTGCCTCATGGTTGTTTTTCAGTATTTTGAGAGGTCTGAGGGTTTTCGGTGATACGAACTTCATTTGGATTTGAAAAAAAACTCAGAATTATCATAATATTGGGTATTTGGATAATCTTGAGAGCCATCAAAATTCAAATTAAAACTATTTGGAAACGAAGGATCCATGACAACAAATACAAAATTGAAAGAGACTAGAAATAGAGAATCGGAATTGAATATGGAAGTATATCGATATTATAGTCTATTTATAGGGAAAAAATTTACAATGTTTGATAATTTTTATATATTTTTTTATATCACACAACCCCAAAAGATAATAAATCTTATCTACTTAGATATTATTAGATTTAAAATAAAACATAAAATGCCAATGATTTAAAATAAAACATAGAATGCCAATTTTTATAATTATTGAACACAAAAAATTATTAAAAAAATGGTCTGATCAAGTTTGAGATAGAAGCACGGTTGGTTGGATGGTCGCCATTATTGATTTTTTTATTAGTTTCATAGCAACTGACGTTTCCAAAATGTCGCCTATGGCGATAGTCTTAGAGGACTATATTATTCATTTAGTTGGCTAAATACAATTTAAATATTTCAATTCTTTTTAATTGAGTACCATAAGTATCAATTAAATACCATAAGTAGAAAAAACTTTTCATTGTAGTAGTTTAATGCTAAATAACTCTTATTTGGAATTTAAAGGGTTGTAATGTTAATAAAACTTCAATACATTTAACTAACAATTTATTAAAGATGTATGCTATATTATTTTGCAATATCATATATAATTGTTTGATTATGTTTCATCATTGTGGATGTAACTAACAATTTATTAAAGATGTACATCATATTGATTTGAAATCGACATAATTTTTTAAATTTTATTTTAGTAACGATTCAGAATTCATTTGTTAATGTAATATGATTACAAATAAAATAAAACTTTCTATCTAGACTTTAAAATTTTATAATTTTTTAATACTAATAAGTGGTTTTTAAAAGTCTTATACAACTACTTAATAATAATAACTTATTTTTAAACTTAATTGACGATAATGATTATATATAGTAACGTAAATTCATAAATTATATTACATTAACTTAAAGAATTATTGTTATTTTAAATAAGAGAAATTGTATTGGTTCCTAATTTTTGTTCCTAACTTTTTTTCTAACCATTTGAAAAGATGACTAGTGTAAAGTTTAATAAAATTAATAATATTTTAATCCACTTGTCATCATTTCAAATGGTTAGGAATAAAGTTAGGAACAAAAATTAGGAACCAATACAATTTCTCTTTAAATAATCATTATAATAGAAATACAAAGATGGTAAAATAATTAATAATCAAATTAGTTAATAATCACAATAGTAAAATTAACACTAGATTGAGAATTATATTTAATATTATTCAAGCGCAAATCGCGGGTAACGATCATTGAATATTGTGATTATAATAGATGTTTATTGTTCAAAGTAGTTACAAGTTTATATATCAACATAGTTGAAAAGTTATTATTTCATAGATAATGTAAATGACGAAGTTTTTCATACATAACTTTAACCTGCGCAACGTATGGGATTCCGTCTAGTATCAAATAAATCCCTTCGTTGTGTAATTAAAACTGAATTAGGATTATCTCATTAGCAATCCATTAATTTAACACAAATATGATTATTTCAAACCCAATTAATAATCAAAAGAAAGAGCCCAACAAAGAATCCAAGCGGTTGCACTGGCCCAATTTAAACAATAGTCCAAAAAGTAAACTCATAGCCCATTAGGTTAAAACCAAGGTAACGAATCAAGTCATCAGTGTACCTTGCCGACAAATTCGTATTACCCAGCCCCGCTTCCAAGTCCGGCAACTTCTTCATCTCCGGCAACGGCGACCAGCCGTCGTGCCCCTTGCTACTGCTTCGATTATATGGTTGCTGAGACCATTGATACCCCTCTTCGTTCTTTCTCCGTTTGCAATCGCCTTAGGAACCACCGCCGGTGATCTCTCGATGGAGCTCCACCATCTTCTCCGACGAAGTGATTCAACTACCCATCTCCGTCGTGCATCTCTCCTTGGACGGTGGGCTGGAAACTCGCGATTGTTTCTCTCACATACTCGGTGGCTTCCAAGCACCGGAAACACCCGCTGCCACACCCATGCGCGGAGTTCACTTCTCACCCTCGATAGAAGCACACTGTCACTACCAAGTTCTACCCACCAACTCCTTCCTCCGTCTCTCTTTCTATGTTGCTCTTTTCCGAAAGTGACGACTCACCCTGCTCCCTCTCATTCTCAAGGACCAGTTCATTTCTCCTCTACCTCTCGCTTGCTCTACCCTTTCTCTCTAACATCCTCCTACACCCCACCTCTCTATCCCATTCACTCTTCCTGTTGGTTTTCTGTAAAACACACACCACACACAGTAACATAAGAGGCTTGGGGTAATGTCTACCTTTGTCCCTTCACCCTACCACCCTTCACCACTCACAGAACTACGGTTCAATGGCATTGTGGTCTGCCGGAGGTCCATCGGAGGTGTAAACTTGCCTCACCCACCAACCCACGATCACCCTTTCTCACACACACACTCTCTATCTATCTATCCATCCTAAAAAGGCTACGGTGCATGCACTTACTACATTAGCCTTATTTGAAATTGGTAATACATAGTCAGAAGATATGAAACATAGTTATTATTATTATTATTATTATTATTATTATTATTATTATTATTATTATTATTATTATTATTATTATTATTAGATATAAAACTGAAATTACAAATATTATACAAAATACGGGATAAACGATTAACATCGAAAAGTAAAACATATTAGCTTAATATTGTTTACACATATTAAAGAGTCACCAAACAACTACAAAAAAAACCGAAAATAAGCTTAAAAAACTACTCTAAATCGTCATCTTCGTTATCCTCGAAACCATTGCTCGTTCCTCCACCCTGCTCTGTCGAATACATACGCATAAATTCCGCCAATATATATTTGTATTTTGGATCGTCAAGCATCCGTACAAGGTCATCCTTCAAATGAATAAAAATGTATACTATTAGTTAAAACAAATTACAATTTACAAAAATATAAGCATATATAAACCAACATAACATCGAAGTATCAAGTACTTAAAAATTAAGTACGTAACAATTAATATTTACATTTGTAGGTGCTTCTATAGTTGATGCTTTAGATGATTGGTCTTCATTATAGCAATACGATATTGTTGCAGGAGGTTAACGACCAATCCTTTTAATATGTCTGCATCGAGCACCCAACACCTTTTAAAAGATCACAACATTCTTCGATGGTCCGATGGAGGGTTAACCTAGTAAATTGAAACTCGTGTTCCAAATCAAGCTACAATATAAGTTAGTCAGGAAATGTATCTTATATATATATATATATATATATATATATATATATATATATATATATATATATATATATATATATATATATATATATATATATATATATATATATATATATATATATATATATTGGATCCGGTAAAAAAACATTTTCTCGAAAAAATAAATCGATGATTCATTTTTACGTTGATCTTGTTGTTATTCACTAAAATTGTCTGTAACATGAATAAAAACTTGATTGTTGTAAGAAGATAAAAATGTAAAATAAGAAGTTAAATTATGGTAAGAATGTTAAAAGTTTTTTATTTACTTAGTTTTTTGACGAACCACCAAAATGAATCACTAGATGATTCAAAAATAACATGATTTATAGAAAAAATGACGAACCACCTAAGGGTAATTTGATTTAAAAAAACAAAAAAGAAAAGAAATAACCCCCCTCCCTTGTACCCCCTTACCCTCTCACCTCTCTCTCTGTTTCTCTCTCTCTCTCATCTATCTCCTCTCCCTCTCTCATGCTTCAAATCCAAGGAATTCGTTGCCCACCGCCAATCCACCTACAACCTCCAGGTATGTGACAACTGTCAAATTAGTCAACGAAAGTCAATTTAAGTCAACCAAAACGTACGTTAAAGTCAATATATGAAATGTAAATTTCATAATCTCTACGTTGTATTATTTGATATTATAATATTACGTATGTTAATTTAAGTCAGTTATACGAATAAACCATGCTGAACTAGATGTTTTAATAAAAAAAATAAAAATAAATAAAAAAAATTACGGCATGAATAGTAACCGGCGTGAATAGTGAACGGTAAAAGTTTAAAACTCTTCGGAATATTACAAATTTTATATCAAAACGTAGATAAAAATACGACGGTTCCGAATATATATTTATATTTTTACCAAACGTTATATATAAAAAGTTATGATAGAAAAACGTTTAATTTAACTTGAAAGCGACATTTAGTTATTAAAATATTTATATAATATTCAAAAAAACAAAAAAAAAAACAAAATAAAATTTTAGTCTCCACCGGTAGGAGATTGAATGGAAAGTTTGAAAACAAATTTTATATTATATTATTTTAATTTTATTTTATATAAAGTGGGTCCCACATCATTATTTAATCAATTTTACACATTTTACCCTCAAAGAATTTGTATTTTCATTTCGAACACTACGTATTCAATACGTATTTTTAAGTTTATCAATAATATTATGTTGTTTTATAAAACGAAAAATTTACCGTCAAATCCGTATCATCGATACGGACAACCTGACGTCAAAATTTAATATCATTGATATTAGTTTTATATTTAATATTTTCTTTTTCTTTAAAATGAAATTGTATTTACATTTAAACCCTATATTTTCAATAAATTTATAATTAATACCCTTTCGTTAATTCGTTAAAGACTTTTAGTTAAAAAGTTGATATTATTAAATTACGATTTTTGTAGATTATATTTCTATAAAATAAAATTATTTGTTTTAATTAAAAACTATTAAATCTATTTAAAGAGTATTTTAAGGGTATGTTTTGTTATAAACAAATTCTAAAAGCTATAAAAGTCGAATATCTGTATCTTGAGGGCCGCAATACGAAAATAAATCTACTATAAATATAGCCTCATTCTAGCCATTCAAATCACACAAACAAGTTCTTCGATACGTATAGAGAGATATACAAAGAATGAGTGTTAGAAGTAGATATTTCAGTTATAAATATAGTGAGTTCGAGTTAGAAGCACGAAGAGTCGGGCGATCTAACAACAATTGGCGATAACATCCTAGTCGACATTGAGGTGAGTTCATACCCATTTTTTTTATATTTATTCAAGTTTTTAAGGGGGAGAATACAAGTTATACTATAAAAATAGCTATTTATACTCATTTGTAACAATAATAAACAAAATGTGAATTTTGTAAACATCATTATGACAACAATTCAATTATAGTTCCAAAATATAATATCGAATGATCTACTTACGAGAGCAGTGTCTAGGCCGATCATTTGGGCTAGGTTGTTGGATTTCCGAAAGGTTTATACACTGAAAGGGTCCTGCCTCCCCATTTGATCTTCTACCTGACCGTTCTTTATTTGATAGTCATGAAATATTATATTGGAATTAATAATGGGTATAATCAATTTATTACACCACTATTATGGAAAATATTTTAAAAGATGTTGTTTATAACCATTTAAATAAGTTATTTCACATATATTCGTAAATATATGCTTTTCACGACAGAATACCAAAAATAAACTATTATATGAATAGTTTGTGGATACAAATGTTACTATAATGGTTAGAACAAGACAAATAATTATATACAAATATATAATTATTATACATTACTATATTATCATGGGAAAAATGATAATTGGCAAATACAAGGGTTTTCATATACAAACTTTACGTAAACAAGTTGATTGATACATACATTTTTGTGAGACGGGTCTTCACAGTGCTTATTTAAGTACATACTATAAGTCCTGAAATTTATAACCAGAGTCTCGGTAAGAGAACGTGATATTTGTGTATAGATCTATACGGGATTGACAACCCTGCACCTGAGCTGCTAGCTACAGCTAGACCGACGGGTCTGAGGTGACAAATGTCATAACAGTCCGACGCCTGAAGAACGTCGAAGCAGGCCTACATGGTCACAGTATGGTTATAGGGCGTCTCGCATGGGAAATCAACTTTATAAATTGTTTACGTAGAAATATACATTTTCAATGCCTTTATACTACAAACTACACTATACATTTTAGTCTTTGGGTTTTTAAGACTTGTATACATTCATAAGAAAATATTGGATTTTCTTAGATTACAATACTACCTTTTACAAGGAAAGAGACTCCTCATACAAGTTTTATGGTATTAAAACTACATTTTAACAAGTTACAACTATAAGTATGGTTTTTTACTTATACACTCTGGTTCTATGGAAATTAAAACTACGTTTTATCAATTATATAAATATAAGTATGGTTTACTTATACATATGAGTTTTACAAAATTAAATCTACGATTGGTCTACGAGTAAACATCTATTTACACTGTTTCATACAAGAATAAAACTACCTAATACTATTTTCAAGTATAGAAATACTTATACATTCTCGGTCTTTGGGTTTTAAGACTACGACTCATTTATTAGAAAATATTGGATTTTCTGGTTTCAAACACTGTCCTTTTACAAGGAAAAATGATTATGGATTTTCTCATACAAAAATCTTATGAACTCACCAACGTAATGTTGACACTCTTTCAAACTACTTGTATTCTCAGGAAATTGATAAGGTAATTACAACCTTTGACGATGGGTCGCTATGGCGTCATACTATGTATTTTGATATCATATTGTAATTGTATTTAAAACATACAATCTTTTGAAATCTTGTAACATTTACAATTATGTATATGATGGATGTGTTTGCTTTGATCACTATTGTACAAACGTTGTTGTGATACTGTTCATGAAGTCATCCACCCTCAGACGTTTCCGTCATCGTGGTTTGGGGGTGTGACAAGGTGTCTCTCCGTCTACACCATCCCACTATCACTCCGACGAGTTGCTCAGATCTGGAGCTCTAGAGCTCGCCCTGTCATCATATAGAAAGAGGGAAAAGATCACGTAGAAACTGAAAACGAAGATGAAGTCATGAAGAGACAAAGCCGGAGAGAAAATGAAGATACGGGAAGAAGAATGGAAAAGCGACGATGCTAGGTTAGGGTTTTCAGAAAATGGTGGCGACATATGTTCTTGGAAATGGTGGATTCACCATCGGCGACGCTAGGTTACGAGAAGACGAAGACGATTTTGGGCTGTAAGATGTTTACTCCTAGAGGAACGATTTCCTGAAACTATCGTTTGTTTTTGATTTTCAGTTGAACAATGGTGGATTTACCATCGACTTTTTATTTCGGATATCTGAATCTTGCCTCTGTGTGTGGGGTTTCTGATTTCATTATTTGCAAGTTTTTGAGTTTTAGGTTTTTGTAGGTTTGATGTTACCATCATAATTAAGTTTGTGGTTTTGATGTTTTCATCAGAAATAATTTTGTATTAAGAGATTTCTCTTAACAACTTGTAGCTTGATGCTTTGTGTTTTTTATGTTTTCATCAAAAATAAATTTGCAGAATTTTTTGTGAGTTTTGCGTGTTTTTATCTGAAATAAACACAATAAACACTAATCTCTGCAAATCAGACGAGAGAAAGAGAGAGATAGATAGAGGAAATACGAAATACAAAGGCGTAGGTGGTGTAAATGTGATGTGACCGGAGGCGGTGATGGTATTGACTAGGGATGAGCAAAACCGAACCCGGAAACCGAGAAACCGAAAAAAACCGACAAAACCGAAACCGATAAACCGAAACCAAAGCGGAAACCAATGGTGCGGGTTTGATTTTTTTAAAACCGAAACTATCGGTTCGGTTTCGGTTTCCCATGTCAAAACCGACCCATAGGAACCGAACCGACCCATTGTGCCCCCCTTTTGATATGAAATGAATAGCAAAAGGACTCGCGAGATACATAAATAACAATTTCAGTTTATCTGCTTCCTTATATGTTAACTTCGGTTATGTTTTTTTCTCATCTAACATGTTAGATAGGTAAACCAAAGTTTGGATAATATCATATTGAATGTTATCCAAATTTTATTATGAATCGTTTCATACAAAGAATTCTATTATTATTTTTTGGACTAATTAATAAATGTCTAAAAACAAAATTCAAGTATCATAAAACATTTGACAGTTTGCAAATTTGGAGTTATAAAGCATGCCACAATTATGTATTTTTTAAGATTTGCTGGAAAATGGGTTCAAAACCGACCCACGGGCTTAAACTCAAAACCCACGAAACCATGGGTTCAAACCGAAACCGACCCAAAACCGAATGAAAAAACCGAAACCGAAACCGACTAGAAACCGAAACCGACGGTTTGTAAAAACCAGAAACCGAACTGATTGGTTTGAGTTCAGTTTTGGGTCTAAAACCGACCCATGCTCATCCCTAGTATTGACTGAAGATAGTGTGACGAACCCGGTGACCGGAGAAGGGGGGGGGGGGTGACGGGATAGGTGGTGTTTATTTTCTTTTTTTAAATCAAAATTGATAAAATTATTTAAAAAAAATAAAAAGGGAAATTCGTCATTCTAAGTAATTTTTCAAAAATTTAGGCCAAAACCGGAATAAAATTATTATTTTAGACTTGTAGTGCTAGTTCAAAACTTTTTGAATCAAATTAGCTAGCTAATTTTGGCAAACACATAGACCAAAAATGCAAATTCTCTTTGACATAGACCAAATCCATAACTAATTCTCTTGACAAGGACAAAATCTCGATCATATCAAAAGAAAATAACAGGAACATATTTTGCTGCAAATAATCTAATAACCAAATTAAAACATAAAATTAAACTGAAAACGAACAAATTAATTAAAACATAAAATTCAACAGAAAACGAATAAATCCATTTCCCAAAAATTATATAAAAAGAATATCCTTTTTAAAATACCCAAGGTCACGTACAATTACAAAACCGGGAAATAAATTTTCCGGTTCCTATCCCTACTAGCGAGAGCCTGGCGTCTGAAAATTGAACAACTATATTTTGGTGAAGGATAAAAACCTGCAACAGATCTTCCTCGGGAAGAAGAGAAACTCCAAATCTTTACCAAATCAACCGTAAAGCAACTCAAGTGACGAAGACCAATCGTCAGTTTGCCGGTCGCTTCGAGAGGATAAACAACTGAGTACAAACGTTTAGGATTCCTCGCCTATAAAAATTCCCAAAAACACAACACGTAAACTTAATTATTTAAGAAATCACAGTAGCGAAGCGATTTTTGGCTACTCAGCAATTTTCAAGAAACTCAAGGTGAGCCATGGTTAATTTATGGCATAGATGTCGTCAAGCTGATCAATTTTGTATTAACTTTGGATTTTGAGCCCTCAGCCTGTTGGCCGTGAACAACCATCGCCACCGTGCCACAGTGGTCGTGGTCGGGCCTTTTGGTCGCCGAAAGACCTAATTGGGCCTGAGAACTCCATTCATATAAATAGTCTAGTAAAGCTGCAATATCATGCTTTGGCATTGTCTAACAAATTTTTTATTTACTTCATGTTTTCAGGAAATGGCTCTATGTACATGCGGCCAAAACCACCCTTGCACCACCTATCATCCCAGTGACAATGAACCGCCATGCCCACCTCCGTCCAGCTCCAATAACCACCGTGAAGCATCACCGTCACCTCACGTCGCTAGTGGACCAACACCTGTCTGTCCTCTCATCAGTAACCATCGCACCAACCGCCTTGAAGAACCGCCGTACCCGTCTCTTCCGCCTCCGTCCCATGAGTTGGATGATTGCATTGGAACTTTCATTTACATTACCCGCTTCCTTCTCCATCTTACTCAACGACACACCCGCAACGGCGCCGTTTGCCCCTGGTGTGACCAGGAACTACCTTACCCACCAACTCCAAACCCCAACGACCACTCTGAACAACCGCCTACTGCCTCTCCATGCATGACGGAGAACCACCGTTTGCAACCACAACAACCTATCTGCAATGCAAATAAACCTACATTTCGGGTTTACACCAAGGCAAAACCCGATTTTTCTCTCACTATTCGTAATGGAAAGGTTATTCTTGCTCCATCAAAGCCCTCCGATCCACGACAGGTGCACATTGGTTTCATGTTTTTACTTTCTAAGTTTATATATGCATAAACCTACATTTTGGGCTTTCGTTTCCTGTCTACCATTTAACCAATTTGTTTGATTTCTAAACAGCAGTGGTTCAAGGAAGAGAAATTTGGTAAGAACCTTAAGGATGAAGAAGGCTTTACGTCTTTTGCACTTGTTAACAAGGCAACTGGACAAGCTATGAAATACCCTATCGGTGTAACTTATACTGTACGTTTATCTCTCTTTTTTATGTTCAATGGAAAACCTGTTTCGACTCAAATTAACTTTTTTCGCTGATTCATTGGTGTGGTTGTGCTTCTTCGATCTTCAGGTTCAGTTTGTTGATTATCTAGATCAAGTTTCAAAGAGAAGAGAGGGAAGAGAGGCTAGGGTTTGGAGAGAAATACATTACTGTCAAAATATATGTTCTTAGCAAACAATACAAAGAAAAGAATCATATATACAATGGGCTAAAAGGGCTAAGAGAAGCTAGTGGACTAAAGAGGCTCAAAACTAAGACAATCTTATTAGGCTAACAATCCCCTCTCAAACTCACAATGCGACAGTTATAAGCATTGAGAGTTTGTCACACAAAAAACGAAATCGAGAACCAGACAAAGCCTTCGTAAACATATCAGCAATCTGTAGGGTTGATGGAATATGTGGCAAGGTGATGGTCCCAAGTTGAAGATGATGACGAGTGAAATGACAATCAATTTCTATATGTTTTGTCCGTTCATGAAAAACCGAATTCTTGGCAATCTGTATTGCACTGTTGTTGTCACAGTGCAATGGAGTAGGATGAGAAGTGTCAACTCCCATATCAGCAAGAAGCCATCGTAGCCAAACAATCTCACAAGTGGTGACAGCCATAGCTCGATACTCAGCTTCAGTAGAGGACCGAGAGACAACATCTTGTTTCTTACTCTTCCATGAAATCAATGAGTCTCCAAGAAAGATGCAAAAACCAGTGGTGGATTTTCGATCATGAGGATCGCTATCCCAATCAGCATCGCTATAGGCACACAAGTTGAGAGAGGACGTGGAAGGAAAGACAAGGGTTTGGAATTGAGTTCCTCGAAGATATCTCAAGATACGAAGAACAGCTCCCCAATGAACAGTAGTAGGAGCGGTGACAAACTGGCTAACCACATGAACTGCATGAGATATGTCGGGTCGAGTAACAGTAAGATAAACCAGACTTCCCACAATAGTTCGATATAGGCTTGGATCTGACAAGGGAACACCGTCTGTTGGAGAGTACCTGGCATTAGTCTCCAGAGGAGTATCAACTGTCCTGTTGTCTGAGAGACGAGCACGTTCAAATAGATCAGAAATATACTTTGTCTGAGATAAAAGATAACCTTTTGAAGATTGTGCAACTTCAATCCCTAAGAAATAACGTAGCAATCCCAAGTCTTTCATAGCAAAGCGGTAAGCCAAATCATGCTTCAAAGATTCTATACCATCATGATCATCACCAGTAATAATCATGTCATCAACATACAAGGATAGGAGAATCCGACCTGCATTCGTGCATCTAACGAATAACGTTGAATCATGATTACTAGGAGTAAAACCGAGAGAAGTAATCATAGTAGAGAATTTCTCAAACCAAGCACGAGGGGCTTGTTTGAGACCATACAAGGCTTTCTGAAGTCGACAAACTTCACCTGGTTGGTGAGCAATACCTGGAGGAGGAGACATGTAAACTTCCTCATGAAGTTCACCGTTCAAAAATGCATTCTTGACATCCATTTGGAATATCTTCCATTGACGAATAGAGGAAACTGCGATCAGAGTGCGGATAGTAGTCATTTTTGCCACTGGGGCAAAAGTCTCCTCATAATCCATACCGTATTGCTGCGAGTATCCTTTTGCAACCAGCCTTGCCTTATATCTTTCAATTGAGCCATCAGACTTGGTTTTGATCTTATATACCCAACGACAACCAGTTGTACGTTTTCCATGAGGAAGATGTACAAGATCCCACATATGAGTCTGATAAAGAGCTGTAAGCTCTTCCGCCATAGCATTCTGCCAACGAGGATCAGAAACAGCTTCTTTATAAGACTCTGGTTCAGAAAGCCGATGTATATTTGCAATAAAAGATGCAAATGTTGGCGAATAAGAAGAATATACAAAATCAGACAGTTTAGTAGTCTTATGAGTACGTACAGGTCTCGATGGTGGAGGATGATTTTCTTGAGCGACAACAGGAGTGGGAGCAGTTGCAGACTGAGCAGGAGGGTTGTCTGGAGCTATGGAAGCATCATCAATTGGGGCACTAGATGTAGTGCCATCACTATCAATGGTAAAAGGATCAATATTTTGAAGTTCTGACCGAGTCATATTGTGAGACTGTACAGGAATAGCATAGTAAGGAATGTGCTCCAGAAAAGTAACATGTCGAGAGACATACAATTTTTGACTCGCCGGATCATAACACCGACTTTGGAGACAACTTGCTTCGTTCTACATGAGGTCGTAAGACAAAACAGGTGCACCCAAATACCCGTAAAGATGAATAATCAGGTAATTGACCATACAACTTTTCATAAGGAGACATTCCAGAGTTGTGGCGAGTCGGGATGCGATTAATCACATAGGCAGCAGTATTAATAGCTTCTCCCCAAAAGACACTAGGAACATCAGAAGATAATAACAAAGACCGTTCCGTTTCTACAAGGTGTCGATGTTTCCGTTCTGCTATACCATTCTGTTGAGGAGTATCAGTACATGATGATTGGTGAACAGTCCCATCAGATGCTAGTAACTGAGTAAAATCATTAGAGGTATATTCCCCTCCTAAATCACACCGGAAGCATTTTATGACAGCAGAGTGTTGGGTCTTCACAAGAGCTCTGAAATTGCTATAAATGACAAAGAAATCTGACCTGCGCTTCATAAGATAAACCCATGTATAACGAGTATAATCATCTATGAACGAAACATAATAAGGCGATCCTCTTTTGGAGGTTATTGGGGAAGGACCCCACACATCAGAATGCACAAGATCAAAAGGAGCAAAAGAACGAGTGACACTATTATTAAAAGGTAAGGCAGAGAATTTTGCCAGTTTACAACCACAACAATCAGAAATATCAATATTGTTCAAATGACCTAACACACCAGTAGAGGATAAAAACTGTAAGCGTGATGCTGAAACATGACTTAAACGAGAGTGCCAAAGATAAAAATTTGAAGACGAATGACTTAAACGAAAAGACGACAAATCAAGACTAGAGGCCGCAATATCAGAAACTTGGAGCTGCTCCAAAACATAAAGCTCCCCAAGTTTACGGCCGATCCCAGTCACCCTCCGAGACTGTGGGTCCTGTACACAACAAAGAGAATCAGAAAAGAAGACCCAATAACCAGATTTACACAACTGACTGACCGAAACAAGATTCAAAGCAAGTGTGGGAATATAATAGACATTAGTGAGAGAGATATGAGGGGTAACAACAGGACCAATACCCTCAACTGGCATAGGTGTAGCACTGGCTGACATAACAGAAACATGAGGGCTAGCTGATAACGAAGAAAAGGATGACAAATGTGGTGACATATGATGAGATGCACCAGAATCCAATATCCATAAGGATGAAGGAATATCACAATATCTCAGGTCAAACTCAATATTCAACAATCTCAATCATATTCAACATCGATAACAATCAAACTTTTGAATCATAAGAGAGGTTTATAATCAAAAGATAGTAATACTATCCTAATTATAACTTCCAGTTTCACCACTTTGACTCATACAACCCTAAAAACACAATACAAGCACTTTGCAAGCTTGGGTCTTGTAACGCCAAGACACGTTTTATTATATAATTATAATAAAAGGGTAAATTGGTCATTTTACCTTAGAAGGGTAATTTGGTCTTTTGGACAGAAAAAGTATTTAGTTGAAATAATATTTTGAGTTTTGGACTTAAAATGTTATAAAAACTGAATTTGGGTCGTTTTACCGAAAAAGGGTATTTTGGTTATTTGACCATGTGAAAGACCAAATATGAAAAATATTATTGGTTGTGGCAAAAATGTAAGAAATGAAAGTTTTATTGTAATAAAACTTGATTTTGTGGTCAAAGTTCAAGAAAATGAACTTTAGGACTAAAAATGTAAAAAATTTAGGTATAAATATAAGAGAGTTGACTCTCTCTTTGACTATCCAATTGTGCAGCAACGGGAGAAGAGAATTGAGAGAGATTTCTGGAAATTCTTGAAGCTTGAAGCATGGAATTGGAATTATAGCTTGGAATTGATGATTCCTAAGCTTGAAAGGTTAGTTTTAACCAAGTTCTTGAAGTATTCTTGGTTTGGATTTATAGAAACTGAAATTTGTACATTTCAGTTGTGATTATGTGGTTTAAATGGTTTATTACTTCCATTAAGTCATGCTAGAAAGGACTTAACTCAAGAAAATGGAAGTAGGTTGTTATTGTTGATGAATTTGAAGTTTTGGGGTTGTTAGAACTAAGAACCCTAATTCTTCATTTTGATTGATTTAGTTGTTTTGAATGGTTGAAAACCTTGTTAAAGTATAAGGTTTTAGCCTAGAAACAAACCCCAAACGATTAAGGACTGGATTAAGGACTTAATGGCTAAAACAACGTGCTACAGTGCACAAATCGCGACTGGACAGGAGACCTGTGCAGGCGACAGGCGCGGTGCGCCCAAACCCCTGGCGGGGTGCGCCCATGTCTGGGCGGGGTGCGCCCCTCAGACAGGGACTTCAAAATGCTAACTTTTGCTTGGCTTGTCCGTTTTAGCTCAAATTTGGACCATAGGCTCGTTATGGTCTGAAAAGTTTTGGAAAATTTTTAGATTGAGTTTCCGACCCCTCGGGGGCACTGTAGACCGATCCGAATGCCTCGGTGAATAGTAAAATTCATATAAAGTTAGTAAACGGAACGTTTATTAACTAGGCATTATCTATAACGATATTGTATTGAACTCTAGTGTATTAGAGTCAATGTAGATGATTATTAACCTATTATCATTTGGTATATAAATGGATAAATAGGTATGGGACAAAATGGTTGTGGTGCACGCAAAGGCAAGAAACAACCGGGAATTAAATGCAGCTAGCATCCAGGTGAGTAATCTCACTAATACCATATGTGATATATGATGATTGAGTTGTTACAGGTTGAAACTGATTGTGGGACGAAATTGATGGTTCAAAGATACATTTAAAGAGGCAAGACGGATAAGCCGTGAGTCATTACGATGACAAGAACGGAGCCGTGAGTCTAGGCAACAGCGGGCTAACCCGTGAGCCAAGGCAACAGCGGGCTAACCCGTGAGCCATAACTAATTCTGGATTTCATATCCAATAGATGCGGCCTTCGGGCTATGTCTCCGATGCGGCCTTTGGGCTATGTCTCCGATGCGGCCTTCGGGCTATGTCTCCGATGCGGCCTTCGGGCTATGTCTCCGATGCGGCCTTCGGGCTATGACTCCGGTGCAGCCTTCGGGCTATGTCTCCGATGCGGCCTTCGGGCTATGATATTTGGTGCGGCCTTTTGGCTATGATTTTGTTACAGGTACATGGTGCAGCCTTATGGCTATGATATCGGGTTATTTAACCCAGCTGGTGCGGCCTTCGGGCTATGATTTATATATAGATAATGTTTTGGTGCAGCTTATAAAGCTATGACACAGGGTGCGGCTTATTTAGCCATGATATATGATGCAGTCCATTGTGACTAAGAAATATGGGACAGAAATGGTTAGACATGATTATAGATGCAAATAACTAACGTGGCTTGTTAATTACAGGTCACTACGATTCAGCCTGTAGGGCTACAGAATAGGATGTGAAATCCTAGAGTATACATGGTCAGACAGTAAGGCTAGGAGTTTGGATTCGAAATCCAGACAGTTATATGATTGTACTTTGATACATGTTATTTGCAGATTTGATTACTCACTGAGCTTCATAGCTCACGATATTTGTTACTGTCCCTACAGGTTAGCATGATACTGATAGGGGACAAGATAGAGTCCGTGACTTTGAAGTGGGACTCATAGATGCTGTCAGTAACAGCCCGGCTTTTAAGGAGACATGGTATTATATACTCTCCTTGATACACTTGTACCCGTTTTATTAAAATATACCCCTTTGATATGGTTTTAAGTACTGAAACCTTTGTTAAAAATGAAAAATTTTTCAGGGGTGTTTTGTTTTAAAAGCCGGGTGTTACAGGTCTCGAATTAGAACTCTATTACACACACTAATTCAAGTAAACTCATTTTAAATCATGCTAGTTGCAGGTGGTTCATCAAAACCACAAGGAACCATCTCAATTCCAAAGATTCAACCGTCAAAACAAGATAGAAATCAAAGAAGATTACCTTTCAAGCTCAAGGAACTAATCTCTAGCTTCAATTTGTGAAAGATAGAGTCAAATCTCGACTTAGAAAGCTTAGAAATCGATTTCTAGGGTTTTGGGAGAGTTTTGGTTGAATTGGAAATGACCCAAATGAAAGAAAACCCACACTTTAAAATAGCCCTGGTGCGCGACACGACCCGTGTAGGCTCACACGACCCGTGTGAGACCTACAGCAAGCCATCTTGAATATGCACAGACCCACACGACCCATGTAGCCTCACACGACCCGTGTGAGACCCAAAATCGCTTCGGTAATTTTTAAACAAGAGCTACACGACCCGTGTAGAGGTACACGACCCGTGTAGACCTGAAAGAGGGTACTGTTTGGTTCTTAAGCCTTTCTACACGACCCGTGTGGCCATACACGACCCGTGTAGCTCTGATTTGACATTTTACAAGTCCAAACTTTACTCAATTGGGTTTTTAACCATCCTAACTCATATAACAACCTATTTAATCTTTATTACACTAAGATTAACACAAAATCTATATAAATTAATAATATGGTATTACAATAGTAAAACTCAAGATGTGAAAGAAATATATGTATAGGATAAAATAAGACATGTATTTATAGAAAGTAATACATGTAAGTTATAGAGTAGAAAAGATAATAATTTATGGTGAACGTATGGAAACTAGTAAGGAGTAAAAAGAGAAGTATATAACTAATAGTACAAATATCAAGAGTAGAAAATAAGGAAGTTGACAGAACTAATAGATCAACTTCAACAACGAAACTGTACAAATTTATAGAACAAAGAAATTATGTATTATACATAGAAAAAAAAGCTACTGATGTCTAGTTTCTAAAACAAAAAGCGGTAGGTCGTTTCTACCCTTGTTGAGTAAGATATGTAGATTTTCACGTAAAGTATACTATTTTGACAGATTCTATCCAGACAGAAAATGAGAAGGTAAAATGTAATGAAAAGAGGAAAATGCATTCCTTATGAAAGGTAATAAGTCGACAGTTGTTAGTAGAAATAAAGGAAAATAGATGATAGTTTAAAAGATTTGGAAATGAAGAATATAAAAGATGAGATATGGTAAAGCCTATAGAAGAAAGAAAATAGTAGGAGACAATTCTTTTGTAAAAAAAAAAGAATTGTAGAAATTGTAAAATTTTCATCAAGAAGAAATAACAACAAAATATGTATTCAAGAGTAAAAGAGTAGAGAAATGAGGAAGAGAAAGGATTGTGAATAAATAAACAAATCATATGATAAGTGAAGAATGAAAAAAAATATGGAATTAAAAAAAATTAGTAAAATGTCCACTAAGGGACAAAATTTTACAAGAAAAGATTTAGCATATTTATGAAATTTTGTATAAATATAAATAATATTAAAAGGTATTTGGAAAAGGTATGAGTAAAGAATATGAATAGTATGATCTCATGAGTTTTAGTAAAGATATGAGAAGAATTACAAAATAGACTGCTATTTTTGATAAAAGTATGAAAGTACGAAACCACCTTGTAAAATATGTTTTACTAAGAGATTTGTATATGAATGAAATGAGGTAAAAGGAATATAATTAGAACATAGAGTGTGAAGTATGAGCGAGCAACTAAAAGTTGAGGAAACGGATAAAAATGACTGAAAGGGTATTTTGGTCATTTAATAAAAGTATTAAATATGTTATAAGTATTTTGAAATATTATAAAGAAAGTAGAGTAAAATGACGAAAAAGGTATTTCGGTTATTTAAGAAAATGTAAGGTTTTAAAGAGATACTTGTATATCTCTTATAAGGAAGAAGTCTAGAAGAGGGATAACCTCTAAGAGTATAAACTTCTAGAAATGTAATTAAAAGATTGAAAGTTGAGGGAAATGAAAGATCAATCCCCTAAGAAAAAAAATATACCTATAGAAAATATATACATACCATGTATAGTACGAAAAGATTCCGGGGACGGAATCCTCTTAAGGAGGGAGATTGTAAGAACCCGAAAATAATGGTAAAACCAATAAAATAAAAATATGTAAAATTTGGGTTTGAACGATGCCGTAATGGTAGAAATTGGTAAAAAGGGCAAAATGGTCATTTGGCATACAAATGACTTCTATGTAATGAAAATATAATTTTTGGGGCAAGAATGAAATAAAATAAAACTTATAATGTTATGAAATGAGTTTTTGTGCCATTTTGGAAAAAAATGGAACTTGAGGGGCTAGATTGTCATTAGTGCAAAGTGAGATGGTATAAATAGGTGAAATATCTTCTCCCAGTTCATAGAACACGTGAGCAAGTTCTAGAGAGTGACAGAGAGATTGGTTCATGAAGGGTCATGCGGAATTGAAGCAAAATTGGAGAAAACCCACTTGGAATTGAAGAATTCCAAGCCTTCTAAGGTTAGTAAACATGTTTTAGGGTTGTTTAACCCATTTCCCATGGGTAGGTTACTGTAGCTTCGTGATTTCAGTGGCTAGAGGAGGATTATCCTATGATTCCTAGCCTTAATTTGTGTCTTAATCGTTATCTAAAGTTAGCTTAACCATTGAAAGTGTTAAAAATCAAGAAAATGAGAATTTGAGCTCAAGAACCCTAGCTAATGGGTTTGTAAGAACAAGATGGTTATAATGGTTCTTGATAAGTCTAATATGTTATAATAGAAGTAATAAATTGTTCCTAGCTGATAAATTTGAGTAATTTCAGATTTTGGGTAAAATGTCAAAAATGGAAATTTTTGGAAGAAACTTGGAATCCATGATTCCATGGTTTAAAAACAAGTAAAAGTAGTTGGGTTATGTTTCTAATCACATCTTGATCATTATCCAGCATATGGATAACTTAAAATCAAGTTTGGTGATTTCATATGCAATTGAACCCTAGAAATTTGAGTTTAAGATCAAAGCGTTAATTTGACATAAAGAGTTGGTTAGAATGAGTCATAAATGATGTTTAAGTATGAAGAAACCCATTAGAAGTGGTTTCCTAAGAGTTTTAATTAATAAAATGAAAGTTTGAAAAAAAAAACTGAAATTTGTCGGGTGGAATGGAATTGATGATTCCATGAATGAAACCCATGGAAATGGTTAATGGAAATCATGAATTGGTAATTAACAAAGTATGTTTTGGGTTGTAAAAACCTTAAATTAAATCATCCATTGGTTATATAAGTATATGGATAGAAAATGGACAAAACTAGACTTTAAAATTTGAGTTGATATGCATATGAGCTTCCTTAGAGCTCTTGTGACATCCTATGGTCTTAATCATTTAGTCATGGACTAAATAAGACTTAATAGAAGTGAAAACATGTTCTTAACATAATAAAGGGTCAATAGAACCTATGGTCAAAATTTGGTGAAGTTTGGAGTTAAAACGAGCCTGATACATGACTTTTAGTGCAAAATTCGAAGTTTGAAGGGTCTGGGAGAGTTACACGACCGTGTAACTATTATGGGTAAAGTTACACGGCCGTGTAACCTTCTGGTGAGGGGTAAAGAGCCTATTTTGCCCCTATCCTTGTAGCCTTGGTCTCCAATTGATCCCATAAGTGTTATAGAGCATGGAAACATGAAAAATGAGTCAAAATTGTGTATGTGACTTTCCAAGGGTATAATAGTCAATAAAATGTCATTTAAAAGATAATAAGAATAAGTAAAAAGGTGTGTTAAGGGATGAATATGACAAAAATATTGTGATATGAGCCTAGTGGAACATAACAAAGTAGTCCTTACATGTTGTTAAAGTATAACATGTTATTAATAAAGTGTGAATAAACTTCTTAGGTACTTAAGAAGTAAAAGGGCAATGAATAGGAGAGACAGGGACGAGGATAGTTCTAGTTAGACTTCTCTAACTAGTCGAGGTGAGTATGTGTGGATTTTTCTAGTACATAGCAAAATGATATTTTCAGAAAATGAGATTTCCAAATACTTTTAAATACTAAAGTTTGGAAATAGTTTTGAAAGTAGCTCTAAGAGCTAAGTGTTTTAAAAGAGATTTTGGAGAGGTTCAGTTTTTAAAGCTATTTTGAAAGAAGCTCCATATGTGGGCTTAAGATGTTGAGATTAGTATTTAAAGAGATTTTGAAAGTGAGTCAAAAGTTTATAACTTTGAGTTCGTTATGAATTGTGTTCATGTTTGACCAATTTGAGATGAAGTGAAGAAAGTAATGAAACAAGATAGTAATGAAAGTGATGAGAGTCAGTTGTCCGGACTAGGATCACCCACATAATCGGGAGATCTGAAGACACTACTAGGATGGTACCTCCCGTCGCGAAGTAGTTGTCTAGCTTAGCATAACCTTATGGTTGGATTTGTTCCAAGCCATGAAGGGGAGACAGAAGTAGCACAACCTTGCGGGTGGATCTGTTCCGTCCCCTGAAGGGGAGTTGGTAAAAATGAGTTAAACCAATTCATGAGTTTCAGTTGGTCTTGAGAAATGAGAAAAGAGCAGTTTTAAGAATTATTTATGAAAAACAGTTTTGAACAGTTTTGAGATTTATTATAAAAATCAGTTTTGAGTATTCTACTTGTTTTGTATTACAAGTTTTAAGTAAGAAAGTTTTGGGTCTAAAATCCATATTACTCACGAGGCTTTATGTCTCACGTATTATTTGTTTTAAAATGCTATGTACTTAGGCAAGAAGAGCAGGAGCTTGACTACTACATAAGCTCTGAGGTTGGGACCAGTGTAAAATACAAATAAGTTTAAATTATGGCTTTTGTATGCAGTCTATAATACCCCTTAAGAATAAGTTTGTAAAAAAAAATTAGCGACTTTTTGCAATTCGCGTAGTGTAATATATCTTGTTTAATAAATGGTCTTGAGAAAAGGGGTGTTACACATTGGCCTGATCCTTCTATATTTGGCAGATATTAATCATGAGTTCCAAAAGTTGGGCACAAATTGTAGAATTTTCAGGTTGAGATAAATCCTCGGTCCGCCATCTATTGTCCTCGAATGATCCATTGTTGCAATCATCCTCATAATAGTTGTCAGCCGGATTTTCATAATACATATACTGATCTGGGTATATGTAATCACCCATTATGAGGACGTACACGTACCAGAAATCAAAAGACTAAAATCGAACATCAAAATAAACTACCCTACTGATCGTCCTATTCTAAGCTCACAATTCCCTGGCAACGGCGCCAAAATTTGACACGCCTAAGTCGTTGTGCAGTCAAAAACAAAAAAACAAAACCTCACTCACACTAGTACAGTTGTAGTCAGGGTCGATCCATAGGAGTTTCATGGTTAGGACAATACGATAGCTTACCAACTGTAGTGTCACGCTACAACCAGAGGGACTAATTTCTATTTTTCCCAAAAAAAGAATCCAAAACACAATTCTAACTCAAAGTCCAAATCCAAATCAAACATAAGCTAAACTAAGATCTAACTAATGTACTTACTGAAATCAGAAATAAGATTCAAAATCCAGAAACACACAAATCAACAATTGCATTCAAATATTCAAATACCAAAATACCAAAAAACACCAATAAACATGGAACCAAATGATACTTGCATAAAATTCAAATCCAGAACATTCAAAACAGTAAATACGAAATTCAGAAACTTTAACCTGATGCTAATAGTTTTCACTATCCAGAAACATCAAGCTATAAGCTTAAAACTACTAAACTAATACTAAAAGTAAAGTGAAAACATAGAAATACCACAATGGGTTGCTGAAATCTTGAAACTTGAGTCAAAGTCGCCGTAAGTCCACCTTAGGGTCTCATCTTCGCCTCCAAAATTCGACCTAAATGCCTATATTTATAGTTGTGGAAAATTAGAACCCGCGCCGTGCAGATCTGATACCCGCGGTGCGCCTAGTGCCTTATCCCCGTTTTCTCGCGGTTTGAATTTCTTCCACCGCCTTACTTTTTGATGTGGCGCGTCGCGCACGCATGCATGCACTCCCGCGACGCGCGTGTCCAGTCGACTCTTTTTGACTTTATCTTCAAACTTCTTCATTTTGTACGCTTTTAGCCCCTAATTTTAACATTTCTTTGCAAACAAGCACTAGCACAAAAAGTGAGAATACCATTGCATAAATAATATAATTTCACCAAGAATAGGGCTTAACAACGACTAAAATACTTGATATTAGTAGGCGTTGTCAGTGGTCCAACCGATTTGAGGTCCCATGCAAAAAAAAAAAACGAGGTATTTAAAAACTTGAAGTGTAAAATAGAAAAAATATTGCTACCTAGACTTGAACTTAGATCATATAAGAAAGGCCAACTTTTGTCTGTAACTAAGCAAGTTGCATACAATTTTACATATATAACCCACGTATCTATATTAGATCTAATGTTTTTAGATTCTTATATAATATGTCAATATTTTTTACCAAATATTTTTATTTCTGTGCAACGCGCGAGGATATGGCTAGTTATATATAATGGCGAAGCCAAATAGGAGGACAATAATTGAAACTATGAAAAGTGAAGATCAATCCTCACGCATGGCCATCACGTGCTAGGAGAACGAACAGTTTCATAAACGATCACGCTTCCTCGCTAATAAAATCGAGAGGATCGACATGATGTATGACACAGTGAAATTAAGAAAAATACCACCGTAGTTATTCTATATTTGGCTGCTGAGAGTATTTTTTTCCGTAGAATTTCGAGGTAAGATATGTTTAATTTCTGATTCTAACATTATCCAGTCGCTAAATTCTTGTTTATTTGTGGTTTTCAAGAAATGACTACCACCACCGACCACCCCAATGACAAGGAACCACAACACCCAGCTCCGGCCAACGCCGATTACTGCTATGAACAACAACTTCCACCACCTCTCATGAACCACCACCGTGAAGAACCATCTTATCCTCCTCTTCCACCTCCGTTCCATGATTTTCAAAGTTACAAACAACTTTCTATTTACCTCAGCCACCTCCTCCTCCACCTTACACGTCTCAACCACCACAACCCCACCTGCTCCTTCTGTGACGAAGGATCATCTCCTCTTCCACCTACTCCAAACGCCAACGGCCACTATGATCAGCCACCTGATGCCTCCACTTCATCCATGGCAGAGCACCACCGTCTGCCACCACCACCACAACCCATCTACCTTGTCTGTCATCAATGCATCCGCCATACTCCGCACATGTCTCCCATTATCCATCCCCACACTAATCTCCAAAACCCCGTGGATTACCTAGAGAATAAACCCATATTTCGGGTGTATAGCTATAATGTAATTGGAGGATTTTAAGATTGTGTATATTGCAGTGAATGCCGATTGGCTTTTATAGCCATTTACAGAGATATGGAAAGGCGTATATACAGGTGATAATAGGGAAACAAATCATAGACCTAAAATGTACAAGGTAATTAAAATCAATTAGAATAATATAATATTTATAACTAATGTATAGCCGTAATACGCCCCCACAAGATGGAGGCTCCATCGGAGACGCCAATCTTGGAACGAAGCTTGAGAAACGGACCGCGACCCAACGGTTTAGTAAGAACATCGGCGAGTTGATCTGTAGAGTTAACATATAGGACTTGAAGAGAACCATTTGACACCCGTTCGCGAACAAAATGATAATCAAGGGCAACATGCTTCATACGTGAATGGTACACCGGATTGGCACAAAGATAAGTTGCTCCAGTGTTGTCACAGTATAGCTTTGGAGAAGCGGTGGTGCGAATGCCAAGCTTGGACAAAAGATTTTGAACCCATGAAATCTCTGATGCAGCATTAGCCAAGGCTTTGTATTCAGCCTCGGTCGATGATCTAGAGACAGATTTCTGACGTGCCGACTTCCAAGAGATTATATTGTTGCCAAGGTAGAGAATGTATGCTGTAGTAGACCTGCCCCCGTCAGAAATACCACCCCAATCAGAATCCGAGAATGCCATCAGGTGTAGGGAAGGAGAACGGTTAAGAAACAGGCCATGATGAATCGTGCCTTTGAGGTATCGAAGAACACGTTTCAAGGCTTGCCAATGAAGTTGAGAGGGAGTGTGCATGAACTGGGAAAGTTTATTTACAGCAAAACATATGTCTGGACGAGTGAAGGCTAGGTATTGCAATGAGCCAACTAGTTTCCGGTACGGTGTAGGGTCGACAGGTGGAGAGCCATCCATTGGGGACAAGATAACAGAGGAGCTTAAAGGAGTGGTAACCTCCTTTGCCCCATCCATATTGAAAAGAGTGAGCAAGTCCTGGATGGATGTGTCGGTGTTGGGAAAGAAAAATACCCTTGGGATTGGAAATGACCTCAATGCCCAAGAAGTGATGAAGAGGACCAAGGTCCTTGATAGAGAATCGGGAAGCAAGAGAGGTGGCAACATGATCAAGAAAGCCGGTATTGTTGCCTGTGAGAACAATATCATCAACATATATTAAAAAGTAGACCACGGTACCCTCATGATTGTAGACAAAAAGAGATGCATCAGCAAGAGATTTTCGAAAACCAAAGGCAAGTAAGAAGTTCGTAAGTTCCAAGTACCAAGCACGTGGCGCTTGCTTGAGTCCATAAATAGATTTACGAAGGCGACATATGTGATTCGGGTACTGAGGATGGGTATAACCAGGTGGTTGGACCATGTAGACAGTTTCATGTAATGTGCCTTGAAGAAATGCGTTGTTGACATCAAGTTGTTTGAGAGGCCAACTCATGGAAAGAGCAATTGAGAGAACCGTGCGAATAGTTATAGGTTTTGTAACCGGGCTAAAGGTGTCAAAGTAATCAACACCATGTTGTTAGAGAAAACCTTTGGCAACGAGGCGAGCCTTGTATTTGGAAACGGAACCATCCGGATTTCGTTTGACACGGAAGACCCATTTGCAACCAATGGGTTGGTGATCTGATGATGGAATGAGCTCCCACGTTCCATTGTGAAGTAAAGCATTAAACTCGTCATCCATAGCTTGCCGCCATTTGGGATCTTTAAGTTCCTGAGTATGGGTGGCTGGTTCTAAGGTAGTAGGTAGGGGATGGAGGGTGGATGTGTTGATAAATTTCTCCCCAAAGTACTTAGGATTAGGTTTCCTCGTGCAAGGTGGTGGATGGAGAGGGGAAGGAGTGGGGGAGGTGGATGGGATCAAAGGAGAGGGTGTAGTGGTAACAGGGTTGGATAGTTCAGGTGAGTGTGTTGGGCTCAGGAGAGAAGTGGGTTGTTGGGTGGATGAGTGAGGGGAAGGTGGCAAAGATGTTTGGTGAATTAAAGGGGGGTCGAAGTAGTGGAAGATTTGGGGGGATCCTGTGTTTTCAGTCTTCTAGAGTATGTTTGAAGTGGGGGAGGAATGGTGAAATCTGGTGTGGCAGGTACCGGGGCTTGTGGAGTAGTTAAGGGTGGTGAGTGAGGGAGATTTGTAGTAGAGGTAGACTGTGGCGTGGTTGTAACAGAAGGAGGTGTAATGGTATGTGGGAATTCAACATCAGTAGGTAAGGTGGTTGAGTGGTGAGAAGGAGTTTGATAAGGAAATTAAGTATTTATGAATTGCACATGCCTTGAGTGAAAGACACGTTTCGTGGAGAGATCAAGGCACTTGTAGGCTAATTTCGATGAGGAGTAGCCAAGAAAGAGGCATTTGGTGGATCTGGGTTGAAGTTTGGAGGTGGAATAGGGACGAAGCCAGGGATAGCACAAGCAACCAAAGGGTTTTAATTTATTATAGATGGGAGGTCTGTTGTGCATAAGTTCAAATAGGGTTTTGTTGGAAAGCAACGGTGTAGGGAGACGATTGATAAGATAAACCGCAGTTTGAAATGCATGAGACCAATAGGGAAGTGGAAGACCTGCATAGTGAAGTAAGGCTAAACCAGTTTCCACAATATGTCGGTGACGCCTTTCAGCGGTACCATTCTGCTCAGGGGTATGGGGGGAGTGGTAAAATGGGAGACACCCATAGATTGAAACACGGGAATGAGACTTTGATATTCGCCACCATTATCAGAAAAAATAGATATAAGTGGTGTTGGGAAATATTTTTCAACTAAGTGTTTGAATATAGGAAATAATTGGGCGACTTCAGACTTTTTCTTTATAGGATAGAGCCAAACATATTTAGAATAAAAGTCAACAAAAATAATATAATACGCAAAGACATCAATTGATTTTTGTGTAGGACCCCAAACATCAGTGTAAACAAGCTGCAATGGTTTAGTGGCTGTAAAAGAACTCTGTCCAAATGGTAATTTATGACTTTTATTAACTGCGCAAGAGTCACAGTGAAAATTTGAAAAGGACAACAACTTAGAACACGGTCTTAGGTGATGAATAATTGACTTCAAAACTTTAACAGAAGGATGACCCAAAGTATGATGTAAGTCAAGCAGAGAAGACTTGGTGGTAAAGTTGATATGGAGTAGAGTTTTCAAGGCAGCATGATAGATATCACCGTCGTTCTCCCCCCGCATAAGAAGCGCCCCCCTGCGCAGATCCTTGACAAAAAAAATGTGTGGGAAAGAATTCCACAGAAACATTGTTAGATTTGCAAAGCTTGGCAACCGATATCAAATTTTTACGTAAACAAGGAACACACAAAACATCAAGTAAAGAGAGAGAGCGAGATGAGGTTGAAAGAGAGGTGTGCCCAATATGGGAAATTGAGAGAGCATTACCGTTATCGAGAATGATTTCATCAGGACCCCCATATTCAGAGACAGAATGGAGAGTTAAGCTGTCTGAGGTAACATGATGTGAGGCTCCTATGTCAAACAGCCAAGTGGGAGAGGATTGGGTAGGCTGGGAGGTGGTCACATTGACAACCGGTGGTGATGGAGATGCATTCATGAGTGGAGCTTGGCCAAACGAGATGTTGTTTTCCTTAAGGAAACGGGCGAGTTTTCGACAGTCACGGGTATCGTGACCTGCTATGCTGCAAAACTGACAGAAAGTTGGAGAGCTTGAGGAACGATTACCCCCATGTTGAGTGTGAGTGTTGTTGGTAGACCAATTCCCACGGTTGTTACGTGACTGCCCATTCGGACCAGATCGAGCAGGCCGAGAGGCTGAATCTGTAGGATGGCGAGAATGGCGTCCTGACTGTCGATGGGTGTAGTGTGCTGTTGCCATCAAAGGTGCTGATGAAGGTGCCTTTTCTTGCAGTTGTTGCTCATAATCAACCAGCATGTCAAAGAGTTCTGGAAACGACAAGGGGGTCTCACGGACCCTAATAGCAGCGACAATTGAGTTGAACTCGTCCCCCAACTGATTGAGAATATGGACTTGAAGGTCTTCCTCATCAATCGGGCTTTGAGCAAGCGCTAGGGCATCCGAGATGGACTGCATATCGTGAAGAAATTCTGTAACAGATCGATTACCTCTTGGATTTTTGGTGAGCTTGGTCTTGAGCGAGATGATACGCGACCGGGAGGCACTGGCGTAACTTGTCGTGAGACGCTCCCAGGCTTCACGAGCAGTGTTTGCCGATGATACAATCGGCTGAATAGTGTCGGAGCAGCTACCAAGGATAGCGCTTAGGATGATTTGATCTTGACGGTACCAAGGCGGGAAAGCAGGATTCGTATCTCCTGTTTTGGTGTCGAGAAATTGCACAGGTGGTGAGAGAGATCCATCGATGAATTTGTCAAGGTCAAATCCAATTAGGGTGGATTGGATTTGTTTACGCCAAACCGGAAAATTAGAGGCGGTTAGTTTAATCGGAAAATGAGTTGTGGCTGTGATGGGAATAATGGAGGTAGTAGCGTTTGCCATCGATTGTGCAGCAATTGAGAGACGGGAAGAACAAGGATCAAAACTCAGTAGAGCTATGAGAATGCTCTGATACCATATAATGTAATTGGAGGATTTTAAGATTGTGTATATTGCAGTGAATGCCGATTGGCTTTTATAGCCATTTACAGAGATATGGAAAGGCGTATATACAGGGGATAATAGGGAAACAAATCATAGACCTAAACTATACAAGGTAATTAAAATCAATTAGAATAATATAATATTTATAACTAATGTATAGCCGTAATAATAGCAAGGCGAAATCTAACCTCTCTCTCACAACCGTGAAGGCAAAGTGATTCTTGCTATTACCAACCCATCTGATCTCCACCAGGTCCTTTGTTTTCTAGTTTTCAGTTTCTGATATGACGTCCGTGCTTTACTTTCTTCCAATCATTTCACGAATTTGTAAAACTTTCAAACACCGTTGGATCCAAAGATGAGAAATTTAGCATGATAAATGATGAAACCGGTAATCCGGCTTTTGCCTTGGTAAACAAAGCCACCGGACAGGCTATGAAATGCTCTATCGGAACCATCTCCTGATGGCCTAGTGGTAACGGCTCTTGCCCCTCATAGAGGAGGTCCAGGGTTCGATTCCCACAGGTTTCAATCAGGGATGGCCACCGGTCTCTCCAATGGGGATGCTTTAAAAGGGAGCACGGGCACTATCGGGGGTTCAGTGCACCCCGGAGGTTGGCTCAGCTGGGTCATCCAAATGATGGGTTAGTTGGGTTCCCCCGTTACCAAAAAAAAAAAAAAAAAATGCTCTATCGGTGTAACATATCCGGTATGCTGTTTTGCTTGATTTAGGTTCAAAATTTATTTGAACTCCAAATTTCTTAGGTGCAAATTGTAAAATTTTCCTCAGGTTCAGCTTAAGGAATACAATCCTAATGAAGTCGACATGACTGTTCTTTGGACTCTGGGCAATAGCGCGAGTCATGGTTATAGGTCATTTAGGACAGTCAGCAATATTCATCTTAATCTTCATGCATTCAACGACGTTAAAGAAGACGGTGGTGTTTGTGATGGCACTGACGTTGTTCTCTGGAAATGGATCAATGGAGATAACCAAAGATGGATCATGTGTCCGTACTGTAAGTATTATAACACAAACTTCACTCAATAACATTCTTCTTCCATGTAGTTTCCAATCTTTCCTGACAAATTGCATGCAAAAAGAACGTTTTTCGGTATTTTCATGTTATAATGAGAACTTACATTTTGAATCAGTTAAAAGGGTTTTTATTAGTTTGTAACATTGTATTAAATAAAGAGACTGGTTTGTTTAAAACAAAAATCAAAGTAATGTCAACTTTTGCTTTATTCCGTTTATAAACATGGGTAATTGGTTCTTAATATTTACTCTATGTTATGGTTTGTGCAGGATATTGCGTTTGTGTGGAGTTTTAATGCCAAGTCATACTTCGCCACGAGGGATGCTATGTTCCACGTCACTTGGCGTTAATGTGTTTTTGAATGATGATGTGTTTAGTTTACTAGTGGTATTATCTCATATATATCTAATTCTTATCGTTTGTATGTTTTTTTTATCTTTAAGCTTGCCATCTCTCATATTATAAAAGAGGTCTTTTGATGCTAAAGAGATGTTTCATGGTATATATAACGATTTATACTGCTTGATGTTTTTTTTTTTTTTTTTTTTTGCAAAGGTCAAACGCAATGTAACCTTTTTATGTCGAATTGTGTTTTTATGCACTAGCACTTGTAAATTACAGTTATTTCATATTGCATCACTGAAAAATGAATATGGAACAAATACCTGCAAGGCTGCAAATGAATATAAATTTCAAGAAGGGCAAATTTAGGCACACATCTTTCTTTCCAATAACGAGGCTATCTACTTTGAAAGTATTTGAAAACTATATTACATTTCTTACCATATACCCTACAAATAAATATAACGCAATTATTCATCTGTAAATACCAAATAAAATTTGCTTCGAAATTATGAGATATTTGGCTTACTTTCGGCACAAATTTGTCTTTCCGATAATGAATTGGCGAAGTTTTAGTTTGTAGGTAGGATGTGTGGTCAAGAGTCTTTTTTAGATAATGATTAGTTTTGTGGTTATCTTGTATGGTGTATATCCGATAGTTAGTTTTGAAGGTAGATAATTATCTTGTATTGTATACCCTATATATGTACCTGTTTGTTATGTGAATGATATAGAAAACCCTTCATACGTATTCTGAGTCTATATGGTATCAGAGCATACCGTTTGAAACCCACATCAAAAACAAATCGAAGCACGAATAACCTCGAATCGCAATGACTGATAAGGATACCACCGCTCCTCAAGAACCTCGTCTCATCGTCCAAGATGCTCCTTTTCCGACGGGGATCATTCTGGACGAAACCAATTATCAGTTGTGGTCCCAACTGATGGAGATGAGGATTGGCGCTCGAAACAAACTTGGGTTCTTGACGGGAACCTCCAAGAAACCTGCATCCGGCGAGAAACAGATCGAAACCTGGCTAATGGATAATAATCGAGTCAAGAGTTGGCTCATCGATTCCATGAGTCCAACCTTGATCTCGACGTTTATCCGGTTGAAGACGGCAAAAGAAATCTGGGACGCCGTGGCGAAAACCTTCTACGATGGAACGGATGAAACGCAGTTGTTCGAGTTGAATCGGAGGTCGTTCAGCACGAAGCAAAATGGACGGCCACTCGCAGCATACTATAACGAATTGGTTGGAATTTTTCAGGAGATTGATACCCGACTAATGGGTCATGAAGATGAAGTTGATAAGGTCGTATCCTTGAACAAAATCTTGGGACGACTCCGAGTGCACATCTTCCTCGCGGGATTGGACGCTGAATTCAATCAAGCGAGGGGAGAGATCTTGCGTAAGGACCCTCCAATGGACCTAGAAGCTTGCTATGCTTTCATTCGCAAAGATCAGCAACAACGATCTACAATGGAGGACGTGAAACGCGAGACCGACAGTGTCGTGAACTTGGCTACTCGGAGTCGCACCGTGAAGGAGAAAGAAAAGGAGAAGAGTTCCAACAATAAGAAAAATAATTTTGTGTGTACCCACTGTGGTGAAGAGGGACACTCAAAACAAAGGTGCTATGAACTAGTTGGGTACCCCGAATGGTGGGACTTCTCAAAGAGGCCACGAAGGAAGGTGGGACAGACATCCATGGCTACAACAAAAGGTGATGATGGGACTCCGGTTGCGGCACATACCGAGTCATTTAGTGATCACGGTAAGCCTACTATATCCCGATCTTTTAGTCATGAATGGGTCATTGATTCCGGCGCTACGGATCACATGACAAACGATCCTTCTATATTGGAAATTAAAACCCAACCAAAACAAAGTTTAATTAAAACGGCAAACGGAGGATCGGCTGACGTAATTTGCGAAGGTTCAGCAAAAATTTCGGAATCAATGAATCTTGAATCGATCCTTGTTGTCCCATCCTTATCTTCAAGTTTGTTATCTGTTAGCCAAGTTATTGACCAACTCAATTGTTATGTCTCGTTTTGGCCGAATAAATGTTTCTTTCAGGATATCGCGACGGATCAGATTCTTGGCTATGGTACTAGGAGGGGCAGGTTGTACTATCTCGAAGAAGAAAGATTAGCGGAGGCGTATAACGTAGAAGGAAGAAACGAGTTAGCGTGGTTATGGCACCGTAGATTAGGACATTTGTCGTTTGGGTATTTAAAAAAATTAAAACCTGAATTATTTTTGAATAATAAAACATTTGATTCTAGTTGTGATATTTGTGAATTGGCTAAGAATCATAGAGTCTCATATCTTCCCAGTGAAAACAAAACAACAATTCCATTCATGAAGATCCACTCGGATGTTTGGGGTCCGGCTAAAATTGCAACCCCAAGTGGGTATCGTTATTTTGTAACTTTTATCGATGAATTCTCACGTATGATTTGGGTGTCGTTATTGAAAAACAAGAGTGAAGTACCGCATGTGTTCAAGGAACTATATCAGATAATTAAATCTCAATTTAAATGTGAGATCAAAGTGCTCCAATCCGATAATGGAGGTGAGTATGTTAATCAGGAAATGGAGGCATTTTGTAAGGAAAACTCCATTCGACATCAAACATCATGCGCCAATACTCCTCAACAAAATGGGCTCGCGGAAAGACGGAATAAACAAATACTCGAGATTGTAAGAGCATCTCTTTTCGACATGAAGGTACCCCGTCAATATTGGGGAGAAGCTGTGCGGAGTGCGGCGTACCTAATGAATCGGACTCCTTCAAGAGTCCTCAATTTCAAAACACCTTTACAAGTAGTACACGAAAAACTGGAATTAATCATCGGACCCAATCTCGAACCAAGAGTATTCGGGTGTTCGGCCTATGTGCATAGTAATAATGGAAAATTGGAACCACGGGCCACAAAATGCATGTTCATTGGATATGCTGATTACAAGAAGGGGTACAGATGTGTTGATCCGAAAAGTGGGAAGGTTTATGTTACTCGTGATGTTAGCTTCCATGAAAAAATTCCATATTTTACACCTGAATATTTCCCTCAGGGGGAGAAATCTAATGAGGGAAATATACAGCCCAATGAGTTGGGTCCATCCGAAAATGCGATTTATGAAGATGGACTAAGCGAGAATGGGTCGGACGACATAGGTAATGGCGGATCCGATTCAGGGGGAGATGGGCAAAACGGTAGTGAAGCCCAAACAGATAGTACACCAACAGATAGTACAACGAGCCCGATACCAAGCGAGTCTGATCCAAGCGAGCCTGTAAACGAGCCTCATCCAAGCGATTCTGATCCAAACACGTCGCAAGGTATGTTTTTTAATGAGAACTCTAACATGTATGGTGAAGTTGTGGGTGAACAGGAACATGAGACACCTGCGTCTAGGTATCCAGTTAGACGTAATAGAGGGGTACCACGTAAACAATATCAACCGGATCTAACATCGAAGTCTCGATACCCGATCAATAACTTTGTCTCGACGGCCAAGTTAGCCGACACTCAACGTTGCATGGTGGAAGAGTTATCATCCGTGGTGATTCCGAAAAACATACAAGACGCAATGAAACACCCTGAATGGAGAAAAGCGGTGTCTGAAGAGGTTGACGCTCTCAAAAGAAATCAAACGTGGGAAGAGGTGTTACTCCCAACCGGAAAGAAAACCGTAGGGTGTAGATGGGTGTTCACTGTGAAGCTCGATTCAAATGGAAAGGTGGCTCGGTACAAAGCAAGGTTAGTTGCAAAGGGTTACACGCAAAAGTTCGGTATTGATTATGAAGATACCTTTGCACCAGTGGCTAAAATTAATACTATTAGAGTCCTTGTGTCAATTGCGGCAAATCAAGACTGGCCACTTAAGCAGTTCGACGTGAAAAATGCTTTCCTCAATGGTTATCTAGAAGAGGAAGTGTTTATGGATCCTCCTCCTGGAATGAATTATGGCGGCAAGGTGTGTAAATTGAATAAAGCACTATATGGGCTGAAGCAATCCCCTAGGGCGTGGTTCGGAAGATTTTCAAAGTTCATGAGAAAGATCGGGTATAAACAATCAGACGCAGATCACACTTTGTTTGTGAAGAGTTACGGTGATAAGGTCACAGCCCTAATCGTGTATGTGGATGATATGGTTGTTACGGGCAACGATCCAGACGAGATTAACACACTACAAGGTTTGTTGAGTCGCGAGTTTGAATTGAAGGATCTCGGGGACTTACGGTATTTCTTGGGGATTGAAGTTGCTAGATCTAAGCATGGGATAGTAATGTGTCAACGAAAGTATGTTTTAGACCTTCTTGCAGAAACGGGAATGTTGGAGTGTCAACCGATTGATACTCCTATAGAAGTGAATCATAAGCTTACAGAATCGACAGGTCAAGTTCCAACCAATAGAGAGAGGTATCAAAAATTGGTCGGAAAATTAATCTATCTTGCACATACACGACCGGATATTGCATATGCGGTTAGCATTGTAAGCCGTTTTATGCATGCTCCTAGTGAGAGTCACATGAAGGCTGTTTTCCGGATTCTACGTTATTTGAAGTCGTCGCCGGGTAAGGGTTTGTTCTTTGGTAGAAATGGAAGCATAGAAGTTAAAGGGTATACGGATTCTGATTGGGCAGGAGACAAGTCTGACGGTAAGTCCACGTCAGGTTATTTTGTATTTGTTGGTGGTAATCTTGTAACGTGGCGGAGTAAGAAACAGAAGTTTGTGTCGCGCTCGAGTGCGGAGGCAGAGTTTCGAGGTATGGTTCACGGTGTATGCGAGTTACTTTGGGTCAAACGGGTGTTAAAGGATCTGGGCATAAATGTGAAGGGTACTATGGAGTTATTTTGTGATAATCAAGCGGCTGTGAAGATAGCGAGTAATCCAGTTCAACACGATCGGACTAAACATGTTGAATTGGACCGGCATTTCATTAAAGATCATCTTGAGAAAAAGACGATTAGTTTACCGTATGTGAATTCGAATGAGCAGTTAGCTGACATGTTAACCAAGGCTGTGTGTGTGCGAATATTCAATGACTCTTTGGACAAGCTTCGAATGATCGATATACATTCATCAGCTTGAGGGGGAGTGTGGTCAAGAGTCTTTTTTAGATAATGATTAGTTTTGTGGTTATCTTGTATGGTGTATATCCGATAGTTAGTTTTGAAGGTAGATAATTATCTTGTATTGTATACCCTATATATGTACCTGTTTGTTATGTGAATGATATAGAAAACCCTTCATACGTATTCTGAGTCTATAGGATGTGTGGATTTTTTTTTTTTAAATTGCTATAGGTATTGAATGCAAAATAAAGTATTTTCTAATTTTTTTTTTTTTTGTTTCATATTCTTATTGACATTTAGCTCAACTACAACGATTATATGTACACATATAGCAACATAACTCAAAGTTTATAGCATTATAATAACACCATATTCACACAAATGACCAATTGTTCTTATGGTCAATTTACTCCTTAACATTGATAATAGAATTTAAAAATTACATAATTCAATTCACATGAGGAGCCTGTTTTTCTTTATCAATCTCTTTCTCTTTTTATCAATTATCCGTCTTTTCAATTCCCAGTAGGAGACCATTTTTTTCATTTCCGATTTTTTTTTTTTTTTTTTTTTTTTTTTTTTTTTTTGTTCGTTCGTTTCACATGATTTCAAATAAATCATCTATGTTATAATTTAGGAATTAGTTTTAATTCTTCCTCCACCAATTTGATCATTTGGAATATATGTAATACTGTAATGAAATTAGCTAGTTCCAAGATTGTTGAATTTTTTATTATTGTACATTTGTTTGGAAAGCGAAATTGAAGATTTAGAAATTTGTAATTTGTAATCTGTGTTTTTTAATTTTTCCAAGTCACGCCATATTGAAAATGCAATTTTTTAATTGTGATTTTTCAAAGCTCAAATTTCATTCGTATTTTATTTTTGGTGTGTCTTTGTGATTTCTTTTCTACACAGGTATTGTATGAATACACAGGTATTTTTGGTGCGTCTTTGTGATTTCTTTACTACAATTCAGCTATCTGCAAGCCGATTTGTATTTAAATTGATTCTTTTTGGTATTTGAACACTGTCAAGAAAACTTTTACAGCTTGCTACTTCTTACTTTTTTCAAATTGCGATTTCTAGAAATCATTTTTTCAATTGTATTAACTTGTTGAACGGTGAACAACTTATTTGGATTTGTACACTTTTTTTTTTGTATTTACGTCTCAAATGTTATAAGTGGTTTGTTATTTTCGTATTTTTGGGGGACCCTCTTTTGATCTCCCATGGGTCCAAAATATGTTTGCACCGTAGTATAATATATAAAAGGCATATTCAACCATATTGTTTTGTAACTAAATTAAACTTTTTGGCTCGGTACAAAGAAATTAACCAAAAAGGGGATTCTCATACTAAAAAGAAGCATCTTCGGACTTGTATATAAGTTCAAAAAACAATTATTTTCATAGTCGGTCAAATACCACATAACATTATTTTTTATGAAAAAATATGAAACCGACGAGTATTAAGTGAAAAGAAAACAAACAACTATAGCCGACTTTACTTATACATCCGCATGCGACATTAGTGGAGGGTCACTTGATTGCAAATCTCTGCAAAATTAAAAAAGATATATATTATTTAAAAAAACAATTTGAATATGAATTCGTTACAAAATAAAGAAATCAACCAAGTTGTTGTAAGACTTACTTGTCTTTAATATTGAAAAGGATATGGGAAGTTGGCTCGTCGGGTGAAAGTTTGAACAATTCCCATACTATGTATATGATCATAGAAAGGCTGAAAGATTTTACATTAAAAGTCAATAAATCGCATTGTATCCAGATGCATTTATAATTATTATAAGAGCATTGTCCGAATATTTGTTTTACTATTGTTATTCATCGCAACAAAATGCATTTTTTGCATTACATGAAAAAATAATTGGATATTTGTGTGCCCTTAAGATTGTATCCCAGTATCGGTGTGTACGGACAACCTAATCATGAAGTCATCGGATATTGATTAATGTATTTTTTTTTTTTTTTGTAATCTTAAATAAATTTACCTTACGTGTGCAGGTGAGTGTGTGTGGGTTTTTACTTCAAATCATCCTGTCTGAATTAAATCAAATAAAAAAAATTCATATATACTTGTCCGGACTCGATGTTTCCATTAAACATCTAGATGACCTTAATTGGTTCTTTTAGACCCATAAAGAAGGAAGCACATTGTTTACTTAGAGATGTTTGATCGTATCTGAATGATTTAAATCTGAATAATTCAGAGATCTGCATTATTAATAGACTCTAAATAAAAAGACGTTTTTAAGTTAAAAGACATGTGTAAGTTTTTTGAAAAAAAAAAAAAAAAAGTTCAAATATATATTTCAGCTTAATGGTTTAAGGCTCATTAAGATACTATGACAACTTAAGAAGTAAAAATTTTACGAAACAAACGCTCTGAATGGTTTAGAGTCTTTTAACCATTCAGATTAAGAAACTATCAAACACATCCGGTAGAGTAAAAGAAAAGAATTTGACTCACGTTCCGGTAAGTACAATTGAAAGTATCCACACGAAAGCACTTATCCAACTTGATTCCTTGTATGCTATCCACACCTGTAAACCAAATCATCAGTCGTTGGTTTTTCTTGTCATACGAGTAACAAATTTGCATACGGTTTGAATTTATTAATTCTCAAAATCAAAGTATATCATGGTGAGAGACATACCGCGAACAACACACCGTAGATATAAATGTCAACCATAAACGTAAAGAGGCACCTGTTTGCAAATTTTAAATTCATGATTTAATTGACATTTAAGAAAGAAAAAACAATATTGAAATGGACTAATTTTACTTTCTGGGAAATGAAATAAGAAGTATATACGCACGGTGTTACTGGTACGGCATAGAATTTGATAATATCTAAAGTAACAGTGTAAATAAACACTGCCAGCAACAAAACTCCTAGTGTAGAGTAGATTGCTCTTGCAGTTCCAACAGAAATTCCTTTGGTGAGTTCTTGTTCCCTAAGCCAAGTATTTAGATAATCAAAATTAGTTGTGTATCTTAACAAATTGCAACATACTCATATTAAGACGTTTACTTTTTAATAAATAGAATATAATACAAGTTGTCAATTAGAATCCTTTATTCTTACCTTTCCTTGCGTCTTGCCAAGACAAAATATATTGGATTTTTTGAAAGTTCCTCGGGTGACAACTTTGAGAATTGATATAAGATGTACGGAATCGTAACAACACTGCAAAAGATCGAAAAATACGACTAATAACAGTCACTCTCACAAGTACTCGGTGTTATATATGATGTGTAAAAGTTACAAGATGTATGACGAGTAAATTAATCGAAACCTGTCAGCTTATTAAAAGGGGTTAATCTAGCTAGAAATGGGTAATCGGTGAGTATTTTTTTAATTTTTTTTTATTTAGAGTTAATGATCTAAAATGACAACCATTAAAACAAATTTTACATATTAGGTCGCTCAAGCTTTTAATTGCATCTAATAGTTCACTAAACTTTCAATTTTGCATTCAATAGGCTACTGAACTTTCAATTTTGGTTTTAAAATATTATTATCTCTGAATTTAAATGGTTATACATGGTTAAAATCGTTGTGAATGGGCTTCATGGCTGGTTGCTGCCCTCCAACGAAGAGAGGAGTAGCAGCTGTAAGCAAAATGGCATCGACGGAGGAGAGCTGTGGGGGTGGTCGAGGTGCTACGCCTGTTGATGAGTTAAGAAAATAGTATGGTCGGCGGAGACGAATGTGTCACTGGAACTAGAAAACGATGGTTAAAATCAGAAACAATGGTATTTTAAAGAGATAATGTCGTAAAAACACTTAAATTTGACCAAAATATTCGGTTTTTACCCTTTTTGCGAAATTTGTGCTTACTAAAGTCTACACTTTGTAAAAAAAAATCATTTTTACCCTCTAGGTTACCATGAACTGAACTTCGCATAAAAACTCCTAAGTTTACAATTTTTACGTCTTTACCCCAACTATATTTTTCTCATATTATACCACCACCACCCACTACAATTGCTGCCACCAACCACCACCACTGCCACCGTCACCACCATTATTGTCACCCCACCTATCGCCACCACCACTGCCACCATCCACCGCCATCACCAGCTACTACCACCACCGCCGCCATCACCACTCGTCGCTGCCACCACCCACTACTAGTAAAGTAGCGGTGATGACAACGGTGGCGACAGTGGTGGTGGTTGGTGGTTGCAGCAATAGTGGTGGCGGGTGGTGGGGATTGTGGTGGCAGAGGGTGGCGGCGGTGGTATAATGGGTGTGGGTGGTGGCGGTCATGGCAACGATGGGTGGTGACGACAGTGGTGATAGTGGCTGGTGGGGGTCATGGTGATTGTACAGTGATGATGGCTAGTGGCAGTGGTCGTAGGTGATTGTGACAGTAGTAATGGGTGGTGACGACACTAGGGGTGGTGACGGCATTGGCGGTGGTGGTGGTGCTATTATATAAAAAAATAAACCTAGAGTAAAAATATAAAAATTTACAAATGTAAAGGTTTTTATGTGAAGTTTATTTCATGGATCACAGGTTTCCAAGGTAAAAATGAATTTTCTTTTAACAAAGTCTAGGCTTTAGTAAATACAAAATTCGCAAAAGGATAAAATTGAACATTTATGTCAAACTTAAAAGTTTTTATGACATTATCCGTATTTTAAAACCAAAATTGAAAGTTCGGTAATTTATTATGTGCAATTAAAACTTCAAGGACTTAATGGATAAATTTTGTATTATTAGTTGTTCGTAAATCATTAACACACAAAAAAAATATTATTTAATAATTTATATCACTTTTTTCAAAAAAAATTATCAATAAATAAAATCAACATTTTTGCACATTATTCTAACAAGAATATTGTTCATGATATATATAATATTAGACTAATAGTACATTTAATATTCTATAAAAGGTTATAAAAGATTTTAAAATTGTATACTGTAATATTTTAATAAAATTATATATATATATATATATATATATATATATATATATATATATATATATATATATATATATATATATATATATATATAAATATAAATATATATATATATATATATATATATATATATATATATATATATATATATATAATTAATATATTCTATTAAAATAATACACATAATATTTTAAAAATAGTGAGTTTTTATTTTTTATTTTTTATTTTTAATGAAAGTGACTAAAATAATAAAATCATATATATATATATATATATATATATATATATATATATATATATATATATATATATATATATATATATATATATATATATATATATATATATAGGGGTGGTTCAATGCAGAACCATGTTCATCAATGAACATAAATCCCAAAAACCTAAAAACCACAATCGCTCCTAGATCAATTGGATACCGAAGAAGATTATCTGGTTGAACGTGGTTACTCCGAGCAGCAGCGGTTTATCAACATCAGACCAAAATTATCTTGTAATCGTAATTCGATCTAATGCATGTGTTGATGCAGGGTGAAGGTTTTGTGCGTAATCTGCAGTTATTTGTTTTACCATGTAATCGTATGTTCATTAATGAATATATGTTCATTAATGAACATATGTAATCATATGTTCATTAATGAACATACGATTACAGGTTTGATTTTGACTTTGGAAATAAAATATAGCGTATGTTCATTAATGAACATATGTTCAACATATGTTCATTAATGAACATACGATTACAGATTTGATTTTGACTTTGGAAATAAAATATGTACCGTTCAAATATTTGTTTTGCTGTACCTGTTCATGAATGCACATTATGTTTGATCTTAAACCCACTTTACAGATTAGCAATTGGAACCATCTTGTGACATCAATCAATTGTGAGATCACGGTTCGCTAATTCCAACTCAGTTCGTCAACACCGACTTCAACCTTGGAATGTGAAATAGCGATCTACTAAAATTGGCGATTTCAATAATTTATAGGTTAATTGTGAGTTCAATTAGTTCGCTAAGTATTTCCATATCGTATTTTTAGAGCACTTCTTCGACAGGAGAAAGAAGCGAGATTTAGCGATTGTGGTTTTGGGGTTTTTGGGATTTATATTCATTGATGAACATGGTTCTGCAGTTAGGTGATTTAATTTGGTTCTGCATTGAACCCATCTATATATATATATATATATATATATATATATATATATATATATATATATATATATATATATATATATATATATATATATATATATATATATATATATATATATATATATATATATATATATATATATATATATAGATAAGCGATCCGGTGAGGACACTTCTTAAAGTAAGGACTCGTGAGGACACCTTAAAAAAATTGAAAAAAAATAAAACAAAAATATAAGTAATAAAATGGATCATAATACTATGTTGGAGAAAAAAAAAATTCGAAAAAAAACTTGTGGATCATTATTTTTTTTATAATGAAACAATGATCCACAAAATAAAAATTTTTGTGTATCATTACTGTTTCTCCATGATCCAAATTTTTTTTTCCAATTTTTTTTGGATCATGATATAGTACTATTCTTGATTTTATGATTTGTATTTTTTTTAAATTTTTTTTAAATTTTTTTAAGGTGTCCTTACGAGTCCTCACCGAAAAAAGAGTCCTCACCGGAACGGGACCCTATATATATATATATATATATATTCTCCATGTATTTTGATTTTATTTTCTATTAACACCTAAAATGATTGGTTAGAAAGGCGTCCCCATATCTTATAAAATATTCAGGTGAAATCAGTCACACACATATAAAATACTTACCTTCCTACAATTTGTATTGCAAGAAAATAAATCACCGTCTTGATCCAGCCTGATTCCTTGTAGTAAAACCATGCCTAAAGATAACCAATGTACAAGCAAACCTGAGTCCCTTGATTAAAAGGAGATTTCTACAATATTCTAAAGAAAATATCATCCAGAAAGGAAACGAATTTTAGTAAATGTAGTAAGTTTGAAACGTTATTTATGATTTAAAGACGATAGCTATAAGTGAAAGGACAAACAAGCAACTTGATCTCGTAAATGAAAAGAATATACATACCCCGAAAATGACATAAATTACAGTACATTGGGTCTCCAGCAGTAGATCCCACCTTAACGAAATTGACAAAATATATATACGCAAGTCAACCGAAATAATTCTTTAAATTTTCTATCACCAACATATGCCAAGAGGAAAAAAGATATCTAATAAAGAGAGCTCTAAGCCTCTAATTTAAGCTTTTAAATTTACCTGAGAGTCCAGTTGTAGCAAGGAACAATATCACCAATAGCGATTACGTAAATAAACGCCCCTATTATTGCAAAAAACATTACCACCATTAACGTCTTCAGTGCAACTACCATGGATGCTGGTTTCACCATTATTGCTAATTGTATGTATACTTCAAATATATGTGAAAAGATTAATATATCATAGCTCTCCCAATTGATACTTGTGTGTTTTTAGCTCCCATGGGTGGCTTTATAGCGTTGGAAAGGTAGGATAAGGTTAAACATATTTTACTATATATTATTCTTTAGAATAAATTTTGAGAAGATTGAACGAAATTGGTAGAGTAAGGTTAAACACATTTTACTATATTTACTATTATATTCTTTTCGGGAAGAAATTTGACCATAAGATTAAACACCTATTAAATACATATACAAGGGTTCTGAATAGAAATTTTAAACGTTTTATATAGGTATTTAGATGTATCAAAACACTATTATTGTAATTTTAAGTCGTAATCATCACTTTTAAAATAATTGACTATTACGAATTTAATTTTCAGGACAAGTAATCATATATTAAAAATATATGGGAAACAATTGTAGTAATATACTATTGGAACCCCTTAGATATCATTTTATGCGATTAATTATTTGACTTACGTTCGTAAATTGTATAAACATGGTATATATTTTGAGACGACTATCCAGTGCATAATTCACACTTTCACAACTTCAGACTCATATTTTTAGCTAAAGTAATACAAGTTTAATCATACGGTCTATTTAACATTACATTATTCACGTAAAATAAATTAAAATAATTGAATAACCATATCCATGTAAATATGAATTAGAAGAAAATATAAATTACAACTTCCAAATGAATTTCAAGCGTCACACCAGAGCGAATTCACGTGGTACGTACGACCAGTGTTGACTGTGTTGACTGTTGGCGGCCTTGTATAGTTAGTTGTATTTTGAGTTTTTGTTTCTTGTGTATTTTTTTAGCGATGTCACGTGCTATCTTAAATGGTTACTTGTATATTTTTACGATCAACTTTTAAGATACGTTAAAAATATAATATTCATAAAAAAGGTATTATATTTTGATATTTTATGTGAAAAAATATTGTTCTACAAAAATCATTGATATTTCTAAATTTTTTTATAGAAACAATCGATGACAATGATTTTTCAAAAAACATATTTTTATGAGAAACAATTTTTATGAAAAAAATAATTCCCAACAATCAAGTTTTTTAATTATTAGGTGAACGCGAGGCCGGCCCAATGGGCTAGGCAAGCTGGGCGACCGCCCCGGGCCCCAAACGTCAAAGGGCCCTCTTTTAAATTCTATTATTATTAAAATATTGATAAAATCGGTAGCCCAATCCAACTCCAAAGCCCAAAAGAGGAGCCCGCTGTATAGGAGATTAGGAGGATTAGGATGGAACACAATTCACGCCTCACGCACCTGCCCTATTTCTTCCACGCACCATGCTTCATAATACGATTTCATTGGTTTCTCAGACGACGCTTCAGTAATCAGTCTTCAGAGTTCCAAGAAAATTGGTGATTCTCAATTTCTATTATCTTTCCCTCTTTAATCGATTTCCCGTTTCCCTCTTCAATATCTTTCCCTCTTCTACAGTTCCGATTGCTATTATCTTTTGGATTCTGATTGCTTTGATTCTCATTCTCGCTGGGTTACTTGGTAGTCGACTGATTAGTGCTTCACGCTTCACTGCTCCGATTGCTTTTACTCAGGCCTCACGGCCTCACCAGTCACCGCTTCAGTGCTTCAAGCCTTTAGCCCTTCACCATAGTCGACTGGGGCTTCTGTTTTCTGGAGAAGATGAACACTCCAAAAGCAAGTAAGGTTCAGTGCTTCACGCCTTCATATCTTCTACAGTTCCGATTGCTCTGTTAGTCCTCCGATTACTATTTCTTTATTTTTCTAATTTTTATTTGATTTTTTTCTGATATTTTACTCTCATTTAGTTGCAGGTTTATTTTTTTGATGGATTGTTGCTGATTTTCGAGTTTCTATTAAAAGCAAGTGAGGTTTATAATTTATTTTCTAATTTTTATCTCTATTTTTTGGTGGATTGTTGCTGATTTTCGATTTTCTATCAGTATTTGACTCTCTTTTTTCGGATTTTCTTAAGGAGAAGCAGAAAAATTAATTAGAAATCAAGCAGAAATCAGAAACAGAAAGCTATTTAACACTTGGGCTGTTGGACATCGCAAGTAGTTCCCTTCACTTTTAGTAATTTATAAATTGTGTTTACTTTTTAAAATGATTCCTAGAAAATATTTGTCTGGAAATGAAAAAAGGAAAAAAAAACAAAAAACAGAATAGTTAATAGAATCTCAAAAATGTTCAATGGACAAATTATTAAAAAAACCAGGTTCGTGTTCTTCTAATGTTTCACATGAACAAGAACATGAAACAAATATACAAGAAAATTTGAATAATGAAAATGAAAATTTGAACAATGAATATGGTAATGTTTCAAATGAACAAAATAACGCTCTCTTTTATTATAAAAAAAAGTTTATCGCTAGGGCCCCATTTTATATCTCGTCCCGGGCCCCAAATCGTCTTGAGACGGTCCTAGGTGAACGGAGCATATGCGTGGTCGAAATGGTATGGCGCGGGTTCGGTTACGGGATCGTCGGCCCCGCCGCTGTCCGATGCCAGGCGGGTTGGTTCTATTCATAAAAAATTGTTGCCTATATTTATTAAAAAAACATGTAATTTATCATAGAAGTTGAATCACCATGGTTTGAAATTATATTATGAATCTGTTTTTTTTTTTTTTTTTGATTTTAAGGATAACTCAAAACATGTTTGTGAGATCTATCTTTAATTTTGCCTCATACAATATTCACAAGAATAATAAGTCTTTAACGATTTTGATATTAAAGTATGATATAACTATTTTATACAGATATTCATGATATATATTAAAGTTTAAGCATGATAAGGTGACTCTTTTAACGATGTATTGTGGCTGCATGAACAATATAACTTCAACATACGTCATATATTTATATAAAATTGTATTTGTTCCTACTAAATCTTCCTACTTCATCTTCCTACCCACTAAATAATGTCATGTGGAATCTACTTATCTTTTATCTTAATCTCATCCATTGTTTTTGACACTTGTATTGATCTAGTGAGTAGGAAGATGGGTAGGAAGATTTAGTAGGAATATATACAACCTCTCTATATTTATTTACAAAACTACTATATCATACTTACATGTCAAAATAATTGGATGCTAGTTATTTTTTTAATATTTCTAGCACAAGTTTTAACATAAATCTCTCAGAAATACTTTTGTTATCCTTCAAATCAAAAAGATATATTATATATAATTGCAAACCATTGTAACTCACTTCATGAGGTATTTTGGATAGATTGTACTTCAAATCAAAATATTGAACCATTATCACGTTTACCGGCTAACAAACTCTATTACATGGTTAAAAATTAAGGTGTATCCTTTTAGTCTATCAATTTTAGTTTTAGTAAAAGATGGAACCACTTGCTCTAGACATTTATTGCTTCCAAGTAACATTTGCTGTCTATCGATTTAATAAAAAGTTAGAGATATAATTCATAACTAACATATAACATTTGTCTAATAATTCTTGAATTCCTTTTAACTATCATCCAATTCCATTCCGTGCTTAGACAAACTTTATAAGAGCTAAATACTCAATTTTGCTAATTTTACAATTTTGTCCTGGCCACTTTGACCAAAAACGATATTTTCGAGTTTTTACAAGATTATCTTAGCAACATAATAATTTTTACTTCTCTATAAGTTCACTTTAATAGTTCGATGTTAATACATCCTTCATTTTACTCTTTTATATCCTTTTGACAAAACTAAATGGATAAAGTTTTGAAAAGTAGAAACCGTTGTAAAAATATGATATCTTCTGTTCGCATCACACCAATATGTTCTCAACACATCATAAATTTTATCTAATCAAATCATGCGTTCTTTTCATGTTATTCTTGTATAGACTAAAATTGTCTTATAAAGGTGGAATTTATAATTCCATTCCAATTACCAAATTTTCGACCCATGCCAATTTATAACATCTTATTATAAACCTGTTAATCACATTTACATGTCAATTAAATTGTGATTTCATCATGTTTTTTATATATTACCACTTTAAGAGACCATATTTCCAATTATTAAGTTTCAACACTTTTTCTTGCAAGCTCACCAAGAACATACCATATAAGTGCCATTCAATCCATTTGTTATCAAATGTAGGTTAGCAAGCATATTTCTATAATATTAGAACATTTTACCATTTTAAAATAAATAAACAAGGAGCGGAAACCGAAAAACCACTTATAGTTTTGTATTTCCGATGTCAAAATGAAAATTTTTCGATTCGATTTTAATTTTAGTAAATAACCAAATTATTATCACATTTACGTTAACAAACTCAATTGCATGGTTAAAATTACATTGTATCCTTTACTGTTTATCAATTTTAGTTTTAGTAAAAGACCGAACCACTTGCTCTAAACATTTATTGCTTTTAAGTATCCTTTACTGTGTATCAATTTAATAAAAAGTTAGAAATATAATTCATAACTAAACATATAACATTTGTCTAATAATTGTTGAATTCCTTTTAACTATCATCCAATTCCATTAGAGTGGTTAGACAAGCTTTATAAGAGCTAAATACATAATTTTGCTAATTTTACCGTTTTTGTTCCAATTTGAACAAAAACACCATTTTTGAGTTTCTACAATGTTATCTTAGAAACATAATAATTTATTTCTCTATAAGTTCACTTAATTAGATCGATGTCAAAACATCCTTTATTTTACTCTTATACTTTTGACTAAACTAAACCGGTAAAGTTTTAAACATAGAACCGTTGTCAAAATATGATACCTTCGATCCACATCACACCAATATGTTCCCAACACTTCATACATTCCATCTAATCAAAGTATACGTTCTCTTTCATGTTATTCTTGTATAGACTAAAATTGTCTCATAAAAGTGGAATTCACGATTCCATTCCAGTCACCAAATTTTCGACCCACGCCAATTTATACATCCTATTATAAACCTTAATCACATGCATGTCAATTAAATTGTAATTCCATCGTGTTTCTTATATATTACCACTTCAAGAGACCACGTTTCCAATTATTAAGTTTCGTCCCTTTTTGTTGCAAGCTTACCAAGAACATACTATATGAGTGTAATTCAATCCATTTGTTGTCAAATGTAGGTTATCAAACACATTTCCATAATATTAGAACATTTTATGCTTTTTAAAAATAGCACTCTATAGTCCTATTTCATAGCTCTTAAGTCATTAAACATATTGCAAACCGTAAGGCGTTCTTTTGCACAAGAACAAACCAATATATCTTAGTATCTAACATATTTGCAAAAATCCCATTTTAAGGTCAAGTTTAACCAAATCAGAAAAAGTCAGAATCACTATTCATCTTCTTCAACCTCAAAAACATCAATTACATATGCATTTGATACTTTTCAACCCATTACATAATAAAATCCAAATAATATGTTTTTAAGTTCCATAATTCATAAGAAAAAACTTCATAAAGTAGAATCTAATTCTTGCATCAAAGCTTTGGATTTCATATTCCGAACTCAATCAAGTTCATACATTCAACATGACAATAAATTATTCATGAATTCAAGCAAATCTTTAACTTAACTAATTATTCTTCTTTATTCTTGAACTAATTGATCATGCAATTCAAGAAACTTTAGGAATTTACTCTAGGGATCAAAGGATTTTACCTCATTACAAAAATCCAAAGCTTTTTGTATGGTTCATCTTGCTCCCAAAGTTTTTTCCTCCAAACTACAATTCTACGATTACTAGAGGCGTACCAGACAAAGAAAATGGGAACAAGAGATTTGTTGATTTTGACTTAGTCAAATAATGTTGGGTCATAATTTCTGTTGGTTTAATCTTTACATTTTAAGGGCTTAAATTGAACATATAGAGAATTTAAGGGCTGACTGGGGTTTTCGGTCAGGCACTGAAAACCTGGTGTTCTCGGTCACTGTAGCACCGAAAACCCCTTGGTTTTCGGTTGTCACATAACCAAAATCGTGGGTTTTCGGTTAGGCTGGGCTAGCCATTTTCGGTGGGCCAGATCTGGATGGGGTTAGGTCTTTTGCATATGTATAAATAATGGTTTGTAAGTCATTTGTAGGTTAGATGTATTGTTGGTCGATTGGGAGCTCTAGGGAGACACGATATTGTTCATCGATCATATAGCTTATGTACTAGTCGGTTTATCAATATTAATCGAGTGCAATGAAGCTATTTACAACTTTCTTGTTTGTTTCTTGATATTCACACGATTGTATTACGCATAATCGTGTGTTTGTGTGATACCGCATTAGATCTGTTAGATTGGGACTTACAAGTGGCATCAGAGCTTGAAAACAATTTTTATTGTTTTCGTGTCAATCAATTTTTCGAGAAATACAAGAAATTTTGAAGTTTTTTTGGTTTCTTGTGACTACTGTTCATCGCACTTGAATTGGAGTTCGTTTGAATCTTCATCCTGTTCATCGGATCTCAAAATTGGAAACAACCAATCAAATCTCAAAGTAAAGGAAATTATCAACATTTCCATGTATTCGGTGGTAAAATTTAGAGGTTTTCGGCGGCAGAAGAGGGTTGTCGGTTAGCATCTAGGTCAAAAAGGATATTTTCGGTCAACATTAGTCAAGGTTCAAGGTTTTCGGTCAACATCTGGTCAACATCGAGGTTCTCAGTCAAAACACTGGCCAAACCAGTGTTTTCGGTCAATGATTTGTTTTCTCGGTCAACTCTTAGGGATTTCGGTCAAATCCCTGGTCAAACTTGGAGATATCGGTTCACACTTGTATTTTTTGGTCAATCTTTGGAGTTATCGGTTGACCTCATTTAACTTTTTCGGACTTATCGGTTAAAATTTAAACATTTTTTGTAAAAAAAAATTCAATTGCTCAAATTTTTGGTCGAAATTTTTTTGGTCAAAATGGATACACAACAAAAGACACTTGTAAAAAATCATGTACTCCAGATTGCAAAAAGATAATTGCCAAATATCGTGAGCACTATGAGTCCTTAATTAGACAAATAGAGGACCTCGGGTATGAAGGTTATACCCTTAGGAAAGCCCAAAAAAAATTTCCGAATTAACTGCCGAACTTGACATATTGAAAGCAAAATTTCAAGATGTTGAGTTCAATTTAAAAAATTTGATGTGTCAAGTGAGGTAGTTGAGTCGATAATCGAACACCAAATGAAATGGACAAACAAATATGGTGAGGGTCTTGGTTATAGATGTGTTCCACCTCCTTATAATAATAACTACACCCACCCCTTGAAACTCAAGAGGTTGAGCAGTCCACTGTTACCGTTTCTGTTCAAGATGATCAATTCGACACCTCTGAGAGTGTTAAGGTAGACGTTACTAATGTCTCTTCTTCCTGTGCAGACACAGTCATAGTGGAAGATGCAAGTGACGAGGACAAAGATGATCCTAGTTCTGTTAAAAACTCGTCAAAATATGATGCTCCATCTTCTGCTATTCCTAAAAATTGCACCAAAACTGTTGCTTCGGATTCTGCAACTTCTTGTGGTGATGCCTTGAATTCAAAAATTCCAAATGTTAGAAAATTTAAGTCATAGAAGTTTGTGAAGGAAGGGGAAGTTCCTTGTGGATCAAGACCTAGTCCTAGTAAATGTGATTGTGCTTGTACTTGCGGTAATTCCTTGAAAAATTCAAAAGGAAAATGACCAAGTCACAATCTCATTTACTTGAAAAGACAAACGTGCTTCAATTGTGGGTTTGCAGGTCACATTGCTAGGAATTGTCCATATTGTCCATACATTCCCTTCTATGCACAACACTGGCAGAATGTACCAAGAGGGAGTTCTTGCAAAAGAAAACCCTCGAGGTCACGGTCAAGCGATGGTGATTGGAACGCAGAAAACGCCAAGAAGTAGGCCCCCAAGGAAAATAGGACTGATTTAAGAGATGGTTCCACCAAATCGAAATCGGTAAGGTCAAACGCATCTCAAGGATCGTGCTCGAGTCTTCACTGGCAACATAAGCACAAGTCAAGGAGGAGTTCTGCTTCAACATCAAGTGTTGATACACCTATCCGGTCAAACAACAAGAGACAAAAACCAAATTACCGATGGGCACCAAAGGCCTCGTTTCCAATTCATCCCATTATCCTGCTAATTCTTCATGCTCTATATCTGATCAGCAGGACATCTCATGAGAAAGAGTAAAGTATGTGGATGGAAATGGTCGTGTGAGTTTCAAGATGGACTGGGTTCCAAAAGCGAATTAAGTTTGCATCATGTGCAGGAACAGCTATGGAGGAATATCGTCAGACCTCGGTCTGTTGATAGTGGCTGTTCCAGGCACATGACAGGAGACATCTCTCAACTGATCGACATTCAAATAATTTATGGGGAGTATGCGTCCTTTGCGGGAGGGGAGAGAGGAAAGATCACGTGGGGATCGTAACCAACGACGTGTTGAAAATTGAAAAAGTAACTTCATTCCAAACTGGATCTGATTCGTTTTGATAACTGAAAAGTTCAACTTTTGTAAATTTTGTAAAATTTTTTAGTTAAATTTGTTCATGGTTTTACTTTCGCTAATTCTTTTCCATGCACAAATTTAGGGGGAGAATTAAAATTAAAAACAAAACAAAAATTAAAAATTAAAAATTCCAAAAACATGTTTTCTCGTAAATATTTTCAGTCAATTTTATATTCTTTAAACCTAAAAATCCAAAAATATATTTTTCCTTTCATGATTTCCTTTTCAAGTTAAGAAAAATAAAAAAATATGTCACTTTAATCAAGAAAATTACAAAAATATGTTTTTCTTTTATGTTTTTTTACTTTTCAAAATTGCAAAAATCCAAAAAAAAAAATATTTTCTTAATTACACAATTTGCACGATCGTCAATGTTCCTGATCAATACCAATCACGAATATAGATCCAAAATCCTCATGTCAAAGATGTGTTTCACTATCACCGTGAATCACTAAGACATTCCTTACCAGTCGACGACACACTGAGCTATACCACTCACTGCTGAGACAAAATACTTGTGCTGATGATTCTTATTGGTACACCAAAACAAGTTTGAAGCACTAACAAGTTTTCTCTCTAACCAACCTCAATTTTTCTGCAACACAAACTTCTAGACACTTTGAGTTAAACCACTCAGAGTCGAGAGTTACAAATTCTGTGCGTATGGTTAGATTGCATACCATAATCTATTACATGCACCAATCCATTCTCAACCACCTCTATCTTTTTGTTGCAAGAAATAGACGACTCATCACTTTAAACCAAGTGGTGATGATGTTTTGAAACTCTATGCCAGTGATCTCTGTTGAAAAACTGGTAGTAGATGTGAGGCATCAACAACCATTCTTACCTACAAATCTTCTAATTCAAGAGTTGGATGACTCAGTGTAATAAACCATACATTGATGACAATTCGAAAGTCTAGCCGATGGGTATATCTAGTAACCAAGATATATTACACGCTCATACCACTCTTAACCCATTTTTCTTCTAATAAAGATGTTTGTGATTCAATGCGGCTTTACCCTCGCACTGATGAAACATCGAAACTCTAGGTCAGTGATCTTTGTTGATTAGCACAATAGTTGTGAACGTCTTGCCAAGAGCCAAGTCAACTTGTTTGGCACTAGGAACCAAAATTGGCACTAGGATGGTACACTTCGCAGAGTTTGGATACCATTGAACGTCTTGCCAAGAGCCAAGTCAAATTATTGACTTGATAACTGCATTGAGATCTCTGATCAAGGATATGAAGGTGCCAAAATCAAAACGGCCACGAGTAGTTCTCCGATACTCAAACAATCGCAGTGCGTTCCTGCGGGTTCACACAGATACTGCGAGAAGTCTTGTCCTGAGCCAAGGCTGGGTCTTTGAACAATTGTGGTGAGAGTTTTATGACTTTGTGACCCACAGAAGTTTTGGTCATCGTTTGATTCATGAAGCGCTAGTAAGAGACATTCAAATGAGGTTTCCCTAGTAATGGATCATGAAGTGAAGTTTGAAGTTTCAACTCAACATTATTTATTCCCGAAGAAAGGTGAAGCATAACTTCATGTGACAAGCTACGTTGAATTCCTCCTCAAACACTTCGTTGCTACATTTACACATGAAGTGATCAAGAAAGTGAAGAAGAAGAATCAGACTCCATGTTCCAGTCAGAGTCAAATCAAAAGTTGGAGGTGCTGGTTCAAGACCTATACAAGATGCCTTACACCATACGCGAGTTCAAAGTCAAATTTAAAAATAGTCCGACTGAATATCATAGCCATGACATGTTCAAGCAAGAGCTGAAAGTTTATTTCAAAAGATAGCTTGAAGACAAATGAAAGCATTAAACCAAGGGGGAGATTGTTGGGTCATAATTTCTGTTGGTTTAATATTTTCATTTTAGGGGCTTAAATTGAAGATATAGAGAATTTAAGGGCTGATTGGGATTTTCGGTCAGGCACCAAAAACCTGGTGTTCTCGATCACCGTAGCACCGAAAACCCTTGGTTTTTGGTTGTCACTTGACCGAAATCGTGGGTTTTCGGTTGGGCTGGGCTATCCATTTTTGGTGGGCCAGATCCAGATGGGCTTAGGTCTTTTGTGTATGTATAAATAGTGGTTTGTAAGTCATTTGTAGGTTAGCCATATCGTTGGTCGATTAGGAGCTCTAGAGAGACACGATATTGTTCATCGATCATATAGCTTATGTATTAGTCGGTTTATCAATATTAATCGAGTGCATTAAAGCTATTTACCATGTTCTTGTTTGTTTCTTGATAGCCATACGATTGGATTCCGCACAATCATGTGTTTGTGTGATACCGTGTTAGATCTGTTAGATTGGGACTTACAAATAGTGGTAGAATTCCAAAAATTCCCTCACTTAAATACTGTAAATATTTCCCAGCACTTACTCATATTTTCCCAAATTTTACACAGTTGTAACTTCTGCATATAATATCCAAATTTTTCAAACTTTATATCATTGGAAAGGAGTGAAGGAGGTTTACAATACCTCTTTACTGACTAAGGTCTAAATCTATAGTGATTTCCCGATACAGACCCCAAAACATGATTAGTTGGCCATTTTTGTCAGCTTTTAGACATTTTGAAACATTTATAACTTCTTCGTTATAACTCCAAATGACCCAAATTTTTTTTCCAATATTGTTGTTACATCAAATATTACAAAAGTCTCATTGATGATGTTTTCTCTATTCCTTTTGGTTTTTGAGATATTAATTTTCAAACATTGACAAATATTTTCTTTACTTTTTGTCCCCAATTTCCTATTTTGCCCTCATGTAAATAAAACAAATTTTACAAATGAAGTAACACTTCATTATAACTTAATAAAAGGTCTTAACATGTAAGTTTCTATATTTTTAGCTTTTTCGACCATTTTGCCATTGCATCACATAAGTAGCAAATGAAACATTAAACTTTTAAATATCAAATATACTTAAATTTATTTATCACCTTATATCAAATTTTAGGTCGTCACAGTTAAGCATGTTCGGGAAAGAGCAATTTCAGGTTGGGTGACCCCTTGGGAAGTTTTCGTGTCGGGTAGACTAAAACAGACAATATTGTGATACGTGTGATTAGGGGATGTTGCATATGGTATCGGAGCTAGGTGCACGAGGTCGGTGCATTCAACGTGGAAGTCAAACCCTGTAGTGGAGGAGAAAGGGGAAGAGATCCATTATCCCCCATCGATCGGGTAGGAGAACTAAGCATCATCATATAAGGGATGCGTATACCGACCTATCAGAACACATTTTAAAGTTGCAAGGACAGCATAATTCATGAGAACTCTACAATTAAACGTGCCTAGGCAAGAGAAATTTCAGGATGAGTGACCCTCCTAGGAATTTTTCATGTCAGATGGCCCAAAGCAGACAATATTATTATTGAATTTACTTGAAAACTTTTTTTTAATACAAATACCCTATACGAGGGGTGCTATAATTCAGACTATAGTCAAAACCACAAATCACACTAACTACAAACTATATTACAATAAAACGAGAGAGTAGATTAACATACTTATGTATTGAGTAGATTAACGAGAGAGTTTTTATGTTTCGTACTTCGTAAACACATTTGTTTTTCAAAATACAACTATTCCATAAAGATTTAAGTATGTAGTTTAATCTTTATGTGTAATTATGTTTTTAAAAATAATTTTAAAAAACTCAATATTTGTATTGAAAACCTTGTATGTAAGTATTTGATACATATTTAGGATCTGATAAAGAAGGAAAAATTATTGAATTATGGCATACTCAAGATCATATATTTGATGAATTCTGGCTCTTGATTTTTCAGTTTATATTAGGTCTTTATCAGTTATATTAGTGGTGGGATTATGTGGGAGATGTCTCAAGTCTCATAATTTAAAAAAGTTTAGGGAAAATGATCTATAAGGATAACAAAGTATCAAAATTGTTCAACAAACACTATTGAAGTTTTTTTTGTACACATATTACCAACAAATTATAGTCGTTGTACACGTATGACTATTAAAGTTTATCATTTGTTCAAAAGGCACCGTTGGCTGCTAACATATACTTCAGGTAACATCAATGATATTTTTTGTACAAATGATAAACTTTAATGGTCATACATGTAGGCTATAATTTGTTGGTAATATGTGTAAAAAAAAAGTTTAATGATACTTTTTGAACAATTTTGATACTTTGTTACTCTTATAAGTTATTTTTCCAAAACGTTATTTGCTTGGTGCTAACGAACATGATTCGTTGAGTATGTCTATGGTATGGAAACGTCGCCACTTCAATTTTAAAATCGAACTGAAAAAATAGAAAAAAAAAAATCGCGCCGTTGGATTCTCAAAACTTAAAAAACCGGTCACTTCGGTTTTTGGTTCGTTTTCAACAAAAAAAGGCTCCGTGTCATTAATCTGTATTCGTTAATTTACCCCACTTTCATCATGACAACAATAAAAAATCAAGATGAAAAAGAATGAGGGACAATGTGCATTATAGTAATTATATTTGCCAAATTGTCAAGCCTTATTTTGACCGTGTTTTCAGTGGACAAATTATCAAATTTTGAACAGGTAAAATTACTTTAATCCAACTGTGGGTATATTTAATAATTTTATACGAAGTATTATGCGTTTCATTTTCTTAATGACGACAACCTTGATAGTTTTTTATATAAAGTTTATGAATTAGTCAATAAAACATATTTGTATTATTCTATTGCTTTTTGTTATTCGTTTGTGAACACACAGTAATCCTATCCGCCTGTTATTCTATCATTTTAATTCTTAAAAGTCACAACAAGCATTTATAAACGTTAATCCAAGCACACTTGCTTTAGCTTCCGTTATCGTTTTAAGTTTTATCCATGTAAGATGATGTTTTATTTATAACTTAATGAGCTTAATATCAAAAAACTTAATTCATTCAGACATATTTATATGTTTTTTTTTAACTTAATACATAAAAGAAGTCTTAATATATTTGACCCACTTGTTCATCCATATTCTCCTATTTTCTTCTTCCTGTCTAAATGTTTCTCTACAAGTATATGTTTTTCCGTTTCTAAGATTTATATTTACCAATAAATATTATAGTCAATCTTTTTACTATCAAAATAAAATGATTACAAGTTGTAAGGTTCAAATTTTAGGGTCCATACGACTTTAAAATTTTGAAGCGTTTTCATTAATTTTACATGCAACCATTCTCGTAGATATCTAATTAGCGTGTATTAAAGATTGAGTCATAAGGCCGAATGGAGTACCCATCACGGAGATACCATAATGCTTAGGTAGACATCTATCACAATCGTGAACACCACCTCGGATGTGGTGTGATGGAATGTAATGTTGATCATGGTGGAGCACACCCAATAAGATTTTTTTAAAACTTTGCCACTCATGTATATATATATATATATATATATATATAGGGTTATTGTTACTGTAGCACAACAAAGTTCGGTAATTTTTCCGGATTGGTCACTGAAGTTTTTTTTTTGCGCAATAGGTCACTAAAGTTAAATTTTACGTTCTAAATAGGTCATCGACGTTAAAACTAACTGGTTTTCACGTTAGTGTAGGACCTATTTAACACGAAAATTAAACTTTAGTGACCTATTGCGCAAATAAAAAACGTCAGTGACCAATTCAGAAAAAAAAAACTTCAGTGACTTATTGCAACCACAAATACCATAGTCGGTCTCAATCTCGCACTCTCCGTCTCGAATCTCTCTTCTCTGTTCTGCTCTCTCTCGCCATCTCTCTATCTCGTTTTCTGGTATTGATCGCGAATCACAACCGCTGTCGGTGTTGTATTCCTCTGTACCACCACTACTGGGTTCTTACGGTGTGCTTGTGGGTCCACGGAGAATGATAAACGGGTTAAACGGTGGTCATTCACGAATATTTCTTCTAACTCGTCAAAGTAACGGAAGGCTAGGACTCGTTGCCGGACTGTTTTGCCTGTTTCCAACCATGTAAATAGTCGTAGCAGGAAATCGACTCTGATGAAACTACGAGATGACGTGCCCATTTAATTTATTTGGGCTATCAAATTCCCCTATGAAACCTCCGCTATCAAATTCCTCTATAAAACATACGATGCAGTTTTGATGATAACCGAACCGCAAACCGCAAATGCGGTTTTTCCTACAAAATAACTGAAGAGTGTGGGTTTTTAATGTGATGCGGTTTTTCGGTTTTAACAGAACAGTGTGGTTTTTTAAGGGCGATGAGGTTTTTCGATTTTAACCGAACAGTGTGGTTTTTTTAATGCGATGCGTTTTTTTCGGTTTTTCTTGCAGTTTTTTCGGTTTTAATATAAACTACACGGTGTGGTTCGGTTTATATTGCGATTTGCGATTCGGTTCTTACAAGCGGCGCGGTTCAGTTTTTTACGGTTTTTATAAAATTAAAAATCGCACCGCACCAAAAAATTTTGGCTTTTATAAAAATAAAAATCGCACCGCACCGGCAGCGGCTGTGATTCGCGATCAATACTAGAAAAAGAGATAGAGAGAGGGCGAGAGAGAGCAGAACAGAGGAGAGATTCGAGACGGAGAGGGCGAGATTTAGACCGACTATAGTCTTTGTGGTTGCGATAGGTCACTAAACTTTTTTTTTTTCTGAATTGGTCATTGGAGTTTTTTTTTTGCGCAATAGGTCACTAAAGTTTAATTTACGTGTTAAATAGGTCCCTACACTAACGTAAAAATCAGTTAGTTTTAACGTCGATGACCTATTTAGGACGTAAAATTTAACTTTAGGGACCTATTGCGCAAAAAAAAAACTTCAGTGACCAATCCGGAAAAATAACCAAACTTTATTGTGCTACAGTAACAATAACCCATATATATATATATATATATATATATATATATATATATATATATATATA